>JAUCMT010000047.1:1223985-1255598 GCA_032357475.1 Enteromius thamalakanensis
CACGAGCACCGATTTGCCTGTGATTTCGGGCATTTGTCAGCGATTTCTCAAAACCTGTCGGCGAGTCAAAATCAGGGATAAAATCGTGCAGTCTGAACTCGGCTTAACTCAAGTGTTTCGGCAACATGTCGGTGATTCTCTCAGATCGCGTCTTTGATAGTTTAAACTGTGTGACAGTCACTCGCGTGAACGAGCACCAATTTCCCTGTGCTTTTGGACGTTTGTCGGCGATTTCTCAAAACCTGTCGGAGAGTCAAAATCGGTGCATCTCTACTTTTAATAAATGAAACACATATTTATACTAATTATTTTATATTAAATTATTTGCAAAATGCATTTAATAGGTTATACTTTGGAAACGTTTTTGCTGCATACTTACAAAACATCTATTCTAGTTGATACAGAGCTTCAAAAAGCTTAATTTCTCCCGTTACTAAGTTTGTTGATTTTAAAATAGTTTATTCAGGAAGTTTAATGGCTCATTTAGTGTCAAAAGCAATAACAAATATTGAGTGTATTCAAGGTCCACAACATTATATTATAAAACATGTCTAAACATATCTCAAACATGACATGAAAAGTTTATGCCAAGCAAATTAATATGGTTTTCTTTTAAAAAAAATTGTATTCTTTTACCAAATCTTTTTTCTTCATATCAGATAACAGGATAGTTGCCTTTATATATTGCATTTGAATTCAGAAATTATAAACATACACATCATAACAAAGTGCTGAGGTCATTGTATGTATAAAATCTTACCAAGTAGAGTACTCGGTATGAATGTCCTGTGAGCTTGGCCACCTGGGTGAGTGAAGGGTATTTCCACACCAGGATCTGGTTCTGGGAGTAGCCGTGTGTGCTGACCTGGTGGACATCAATGGTGAAAGTCAGTACGAGAAAAAGCATTTGATTTGACTGTGAGAGTAGGTGCTTGTCTCACCAGCTCGTTAGCGTGTTTGGACCAGGCCAGGTTGCAGACCTGTGAGCCGGTGTCTGTACTCTGTAGTGCCTGTCCTGTCAGAGTGTTCCAGAAGCGAAGGCAGCGGTCCGCCGTTCCTCCTCCGGAGGCCAGCAGGCCGTGCTGGTGAGGAGACCAGGCGATGGCCTTCACGGCGGCCAGGTGATCGCTGTACTGCTGCACAGGGAGCAGGCTGGAGCTGTTCCACACCAGTAACTAACAGCAGAGGAAACACACCCAGAGTGTCATGCTTTTTAGATCCATATTAATTAGTTCTTTTTCGATTTCTTTAACACTCAAGCTAAAATAAAAATTAAATAATTGGGTTCTTATTAATAAAATAAAATAGGCTGTGTATGTTCTGTTCGGTCATTTTCTTTATTATTTTACATTGAACGCAGAATTCATGTTTATTCATGTTCTACACCTGAACCTAAAAATAAAAAATACAGAGCCAAATTCTGTCAAAAGTGTCCTCTTGAGTTATATAGTGAGCTTTCTATTGTTATACTTGGGAAATCTTAACTGTTTTTGGATTTGGTAAAACATAATAATAACAATAACAACAAAATTACATCTAGGATTAGTTTTTTGGATAATTGTGGTGTTTTTATCAGTTGTTTGGACTCTTTCTGACGGCACCCATTCACTGCAGAGGATCTGTTTCTCCAAATCTGTTCCCAACAAGAAACAAACTTGTCAAACATTTTTAGTCATGTATATGTAGTCCTTTTTATATTAATTTTAGGGTGAAAAATTCCTTAATTTTTGTTTTCAAAGCTATTTCTTTAAAAACTGAAATACAAGAAAGGCTGCTTTCAATATTAAATGAAAACAGAATGAACGCAACACAAGTGGACTGTGTTTTTGCTCTTGTTCATTTCTTCTACTAATCCGATCATCCCATTTATATGCCGCTCTAACCTTGTTATCGTTCCCTCCAGAGGCGAGGTGCTGGTGGTCAGGTGACCACTTGAGGCCGCACACTTCCTGCCTGTGGCCCTGGAGGCGTCTCTCCACAGGAGGTGGTGTCCTCACGTCCCTCTGCAGAATCACTCTGTCCCGGCTACCCGATGATAGCTGCTCTCCATTCCACGCAAGCGCTCCTGAGAGAGAGACCAAAAAGGTCAGACAGAAACTGCCCCAGTTACATGAAGGTGATGATGGAGATTTTAGTTTACAATCTGCTAAATTACTCTCAAAGGAGTGATTTTAGTGTGACACAAACCTACGCGTGCTGAATGTCCCTCCAAACTGGTCAGCTTCCTCCCTCCAGCTGCGTCCCAAATCTGGACAAATCCCTTATGGGTCCCTACAGCCACCAAACTTCCCTGAGAGAACAACAAAGGAGAAAATATTACCCTGAGCGATCACAAACCAGATAGCTTCATATAAATAAGAGGTTTGAGCTGACCCTCTCATTCCAACACACTGATGTGACAGAGTCGCCATCCACCGATAAGTCACACAACCGCGTCACCTGTGTTCGGTTCAAAAGAGCCAAATTAAACACTCATTATGGGCAATCACATCAGATCACATGTGTTGCGGTTTCATATAGTTTGTGACATACCTGACTGGTACAGGCACTCCACAGGTAAACACAGGCCCCCAAACCAACACTCAACAGATTTCCAGCTGACCAATCCACCTGTTCACAAACATTTCTAATTAAATTACACCGCAAACGTTAACATCCTTTGTATGAAAGAAATGCATTCAAAATTGTATATTATTTAAATATTACATATACACCAAAAAAAAAGAAATCAAAGTGTACCAGGTTGAGGTAGAAGTCATCCTGCAACTCTGGGGCATCAAGAACCTTGAATGGGATCTTGGAAATCTTGCGTGCTGGCTTTCGGGGTGAACGTAATAGTTTGTGACTGAAGATGCAAAAAAATAATGACATAAATCACACATTTAATTTGTTTTATCATAGTGAAGTACTTATATTCTTGTATTGAGCCCTGCACATTAAACGCAAGAAAATAATAAAAGATATACGCAATAGACATAAATTAATATTATATTAATATATTTTCTATATTATATTATTAATTATTAATATTATTAATATTTTTCTTTGCATGTTAGGTGTGGGACTTAAAAAAATATCTAAGACTTCTATAAACTATTTGTCAATAGGGTTAAGAAAAATAAGCTTAATTCAGTTCATTTGTCATGTTTGATGAAGATGTTTTGCAGTGCACACAGTAAGCTATTTATCTATTATATTTTGATTTTATGCTGAGAAACCATACCTTTTGTTACTGAGAGGAGAGAGGGAATAAGGTGAGATTTCATTGTCAAAAGGCACTCTCTTTGTGTGGATGGTGTACTGAGAGACACATAAAACAAGAGTCTAATACAATATAATAAAACGTGTGAACAAGCTGGTGGATAAGAGAGCAGAAAACATCTCACGTGGATCTGTCATGGACTCACCCTGAAGAGGCTGTGTGTGTCCTGCGTGAGGACGGTATTACGGCGATCATCTGTGTGTGGATCAGGCACGGTTTCGATTCCTGCTCCCAGCAGCTCATTCCTTAACAGTGCAGCATACGCCACAGCATCTGCAAAACACAATCGTGCTTATTTGTTTCGTTCCATTTTTCATTTTAATATTTATACATTTTGTTTTAGTGCGCCAACAGGAAATTCTGAAAGAAATTGTATATTTACATTGATGATAATAATAATAATAATAAATAAAATTTGTAATGCTTTGCATTACAGGAATAAGTTACAAATTTAAGTTGTAATATATATATATATTTACAGTATTAATATTATTGCTGTAATTTGGATCAAAAACATAATTTTGAAAAACATAAAAAATCTATTTATAAAAATAAATTAAAGTTTATATTGTTAAAGAAATTTATTTATTGTTTAAAAAATCTTTAAAAATCCCAGAGAAATCTTACATAAGAAATCAAATACAACATGTTGAAGAAGATGCAGAATGACTTCACCTTTCCCTGTGTCTGTACCAGCATCCTTCGCCCGCTGATTCTGATTGGGTGACCAACAGTTCTCCTGCAAATAAACGTGCAAAAATCAAGTCATTTTTTTTTAGTGCAGCAATAACATTAACGTGCTCTCTTCAGATGGTTGGTGACTCACATTGGCATAGTGGAAGTTTATGCTCCAGTTGCTGCCGGCACGTGTGGGGATGAAGCGGTCTCCTGATTTCACAGTAACTGGACTGCACGCTGCATACCCTGACTGCACACACAGACAATCATCATATGATATTTACATTTCTAACCCTTTAAAAGGATAGTCCACCTCCAGTCATCATTTAATCACCCTCAGGTCACTTGTATGACTTTTCTCTTTGTGTGGAACACAAAAGATCATATTTACAAGATTGTTGTAACCAAACAGTTTTAGATCCTGTTTACTTCCATAGTAGTTTTTGTGCATATTATGGACTTAAAACAATTACTAACACTCTTCATGCTAATCTAATTATTCCAATTAAAATAGCATGTTATTGAACTGCTTGCACTGACACAAGAATGTGTATATTGTATATGGTTAGTTTTTTATCCTCACAAAGCTAAACAATGTCAAAGGCCATATAAGGATCTTTTTATGCTTGCCTTGGACGGGTGGCCCTCTGGGACGTTCTGGTGGTTGATTTGCCTTAACAGGCGTCTTTCATAGTCCTGGTCCATTTCTACTGTGATCTACAGCAAGACTCTCTCCCTCAGTCTGCAGATGGGGGTCCTTCTAGGTCTCCCATCCCTACAATAAAAAAACAGATGCATCACTGATTAAATAACACTATACTCATAATATTTGACTTCACATCCTTCAAGTGACAGCTGTCAGTAGATTGAAACAAACAACGCTGAAACATCTCCCACAAAGTTCCTCCCTTTAGTAAAACGCCTGTCATTTCTTTGATTACCATGAACTGTATTGTGATCAGTCATCAGAGTATTCAATAAGTGTAACATTCCATTCCAAATCCAAAAGCACACGTTTTATAAGTAACTGATGGTCTTGTTTAAAGACCGAGTATTAAGGAAGGAGAGCTTTAATGCCAGCAGGAGGGTTGTAAACAAGCGTATGTAATCAGTTGCCATGGCAGCTCGCTAGCAGCAGTGAGCTAACGGAAGCTTAACATCCAATAATATGACACGTTTTTATGAGATTAATAAATATAGGAGACCTTTAAGTCTCGTATTAGTAAAGACAATCGTCTTACCTTAACCAGGTGCTCAGGGAACCCACATTATACCGACATTTATGTTTACGTTAGCTACGTGCGCAGCGATTTCCTAAACATCTAACTTAGTTCGTGTTTTTCCGACGCTTCAGCCGAGTATTTAGGCTGTTTCGGTAACGTGTGGCCAATTTTTCGGTGTTTTAGAAATAATGGTACGATCATTGAAAGGGCATCTATGTTTATGTTCATGTCAAGATGGCGAGCAAATCAGCTGTGAGTGGAAAGAGTGTAATTCCACGCATTGCCGCAAGAGGCGCAGCGTGGCGCTGTCAGAGCAGTGATGGTCATAAACCACCACCAGCACCGATTACCTACTGATGAATCCTTCATGACTAATGTGCGGTTAGTAAGCTCATGTGTGATCTGAATTTCTAATATTAACTTATTAGATTTTTCTTCAATTAATTATAGTGCATTAAATGCAATTCATTTAGATGAATGAATGAATGAATGAATGAATGAATATTGCACTTATAAAGGTAGATAGATAACTTGAATGCACATTTTCTATTATAAAAATTTCATATTGATTTGTTGATTCTGAAGCACAAAATAATAATGATAATAAAATGAAAAAAGATTTTGTAGAAAAACAAAAGTCTCTTTTTTGCCATTATAAAGAATGTAAACAGTAAAGATGATATATATTAAAACAATACCTTAAAATATTATCAGGATTATATATAGCAAGACCCTGTTTCCACACAGGAACTGCTTGCCTCTGAACATCACATGTAGAAATGTGACATCTGCTGATTGCCATGTGACACAATGTAAAGAAGCAGACCTCGCTGGCACATTAAACAGGCATTAAAATTATATTTACTTATTTACATTAGATTCTATAACTGGATAGATTCCGTACACACACACACACACACACAAAGCTTACACTTCAACATTTTTTAAATGGTTGATGTTTTTTTTATTTCTCCAGTAATTTTTTTGAAATTGTCAATAAAACAACTTAATGTTTAATTCAATGCATTGCTTGCCATTTCAGTGTAATTATTCATGAAATCAGCAATTTCTGGATGCGTTCCAAAGAAAATCAAACTCTTTTTTTTCTGCGTGCACCACCAGAACATTTTTGATTTTGTACAGGTATTGAAAGATAATGCAATAATCTAATATTGGTTTTCTATATTGGAGTTACGATATCTGTTAATAAATCAAACCTTGCTTATCATCTGCTGTACTGCACACAGAAGATTGTAGGGTAACATTAGGTCCTTACACAGCCCAAAGAGAGACTTAATGACAGTGGAGACTAGAGAGAACTGCAGTGGAACATGTCCAAGATGACACACTGTTTGACAGTTATACGCTTAGGAAACAAAACATCTCGACTGCACAGGGAAAGTGCAGAGAACGGCATTTCCCATTATAAAACATGCAACTAGGTCAGTAGTTGCAACTACTAGTTATATGTCAATGTAATGAAGGCCTTTTCCACTTTATGTGGAAAACTGAGCAATAGCTCATTACATCTAAGACACAGAAATCAAAGACTTTATTATTACAAATGTACAAAAATGTATTTAAATATATTATATATACAAGTTTCAATAGAAACGTCTGTTCATATAAATGTCTGTTCTTGCATTCTGTCTGTGATGTATTTTATTTTATAATAATTACTGGTTAATGTCAACATGCACTGTTTGGATATTTCATCCGGCTTTTTCAGCATCTCACATCATAGGTTTGAGACAACAACACATGCAGAAGCTCAACTTCCCTCACATTCTGGAATAAAACCCGTGTAGTGGGAGAGTTCGAAGCACGGTTCAGATTTCTTCAAGTGTTTTATGACGTCAAACCGCGAAGAGCTCTTTGAATCTTGAAGTAGGCCTATTTTTAATAAAAACAAATGATGTAGTTGCTGCTGGCAGATAATATATAAAAGGCCATTTAGGTGCAGTTAAAGGGTACATTTTAATGACTACTTAAAGTATATTTTTATATAAAGTATATATAAAAATTTTATTTAATGTATATTTAAAGTATATTTAATAATGTATTGTGAAAATAAAAAAAAATGAATCACTAAAATAAAGTAAATTAAAATAAATGTAAATTTAATTAACATCTTCACATCTGTCCGACACAGACAATGCAAAGTCATGCTGCCGTAAACAGATCTCTTTAATTTGGTCTTTCCATGGAGGCAAACTTAAGGAGGTAACTGGGACTTGAGGTGTGTGTAAATAACAGAATTTTCATTTTTGGGTGAATACCCTTTTTAACTTTACCTTAAAGTATATTTTATATCATTATTTTTTTTTAAATTACAATATTTTTCTTATTTTGGTGCGTTGCCTAACATACTAAATGTCCTTGACAATAATTGTAACTGTATGTGTTAGTCAATATTACATTTACAGTTAAAATATTTTAAATATATTACATTGCAACTTAAAGTCCACTTAAGTTCAACTAATAGCATTTACCATAAATTTACATTACAATATGTTTTAATTTAATTGCAATTGTTTTCCCAAAACATTGCATTCAATTCATATTTAAGTGTATGTTTTTATAACTACAATTTTTAATAGTCTGCTTTGTACTACTTTTACATAAGGTTATGCAAAACATTGTTTTAGCTGAGATCCAGAGCTTTGTGAGCCTAATAGAAATCCAGATTATCATGAGCTTTATTGTGATTCAAATATATGTCTAACAAATATATATATATTCAGCTTATTCTTGATAAATATGTATACCTCAAAGCCATGTTGCCACGTACTTCACCAACATAGATGTACTCATTAGACCGCTGCTTAATCTGATTACTCTCAGGCTAGCAGAGCTGCACACTTCTCAGTATGAGGGATATGTAAATAAGTCCAGGCCTGCCTATGTAGTGTTCCAATTGTGCAAAACAGGCTGCATGTTAATAAAGAAATGACATGAGGAAAAACAGGAGTTTCCCATCACAGCAGGCACTGACAGCAGGACCTCCTCGAAACAAGTGCTAACAAAGCCAGTTTATGTAGAATGATCCCTAGTGAACAATGCATTGAATCAGTCATAGTTGTTTTGAAGTGAAGAGATGCATGAGGTCAAGGATATTTTGACTTTTAAGCACTGGTCGTTCTATTTGAAAAGTACCATGCAATTAGCAATAACCCTGTATTTGAATTCACAGGAATATGTGTAATAACTTTTAAAAGTTATGAACTGAATGGGTCTCACAGTTGAGCTAACATGTATGTCAGTGACTTGACTTAAAATTTGATGTGTACAATAAAGTAAAACAAAAATATTAAAGACAATGCATATATTAAAGTGTACAGAA
The DNA here is from genome assembly GCA_032357475.1 of Enteromius thamalakanensis. NCBI lineage: Eukaryota > Metazoa > Chordata > Actinopteri > Cypriniformes > Cyprinidae > Enteromius > Enteromius thamalakanensis. The sequence continues at coordinate 1,232,492 of JAUCMT010000047.1, forward strand.
TTTTAACAGCTGCAAGGATGAAGTAACTTGACTAACAGGATTTATGACTGTATCCTTATGTTTTATTATTCTTATCAGCACTAAGCCTACTACAATCTTGTCAAACATTTCATATCGACTCACACTGCAGGTCTGTAGATATGTTATCCTCCTGAAACATTCCTTTTATGATTTAACATACTGAACCTACTTTGAAGTAAGCAAAACCCGGGTTGCGGATGTTGTTTGTTGTACATGCTGCTGTAAAATGTGTGAACGTGACACAAAGCAGTAGAGACGGTAATTGGTAATGATGAGAGCTATGCTGATTATGCCCATGTTTGTAGCTTGAAAGCAGCTCCTTTTAAAACACATGATTGAGGCATCATTTGATCTGAAGCCCGCAGCTGCGTTTTTAATATAATCTCTTTGTGTCCGGCCGCCTCTTATCAGGCCCTTCATTGGTGCCCATGGTAACTAGGTGAGAGACGGGATGCTGAAAGAGGGGGGGAGGTAAAAGACGAAATAAGATGAAGTCTGTTAATGACAGCTCGCTCCCTAAAAACAAAGAACATGAGATAGTATAAATGCAGGAAGTGTTGGGAATGCCAAGCTATTGTGTTTATTGTACAAAGATTTATGCCTGTTTGGATGAGTGCAATGGTTTACGTTGTGGGAACTGCTGCAGATAACAGAGAAGAGGAAATGAATATGAAATAAGTGTAAACACTGGCAGACCCTAAAGGAATGTTATAGCAGCAATCTGACATGAGAAGGGAAAATTCCACGAACCGTGTTTCCTCCTTAACAACGAAAAGCACGCACATTGCATTCATCTTATGACATAGCAATTCAGTGAATGTGAAGAGGGCAGAAAGATTATAATAACTGTGAACTGTGAAGTCCCAAACCCAGAAAGTCACATGGCAGAAGCCCCATGACATAAAACATAGGCTACACTTTATTAGTTTTTGAGGAACAATATTGTTTTAAAGAAGGACTGCTTGAGGGAGAAACAAATAGGCTATTAGCTTAACTGTAACACAAATGTTTACACCATTTTCACTCTTTTTCAAACAAATGCAGTTCACAACTTGTCTCGTTATGACTAAAAATAGACTAAGACCACTAATAGCTTGTTCTATTTTCCTTACTGTAGCTATCGTTGTACGTATAGTACGCATTATATTAGCTAGTATTGGCCAATTGTATAACAATGATTTTGGAAACAGCACTTCTCCGTATGTGTCTGAAGTGCAAAAATGTGCAAAGTCATGCTGCCATAAACAGATCTCTGTAACTTGGTCATTCGACGGAGCGTTTAGTTCTCGATGCACTCTCGCGGAGTCTCGCGATAATTGAGCAGGACCTATTTAAACACAGAGCACTGCCGTGAGTTCACACTCATTCATTGGCAGAGGCACTCGGTTTGTGATTGCGCTTGAAGGTAAGCAATACTCTTTCAACTGCGTTTCATGTGAAGTAACCGAGCACTTTTTTATGCTCTTGTTTATCATGGAAACTTCCATGTAATTTCGAGTGTATCTGGTGTGAGAGCTTCGTTTTCTCTAATGGAATTTATAGTTCGATGCGTCTTTAAATAAGTTTTTAATTATTAATGTTTTAAGTTATTAATGCATTGTGAACTGTTGCCTCTTAAACTTTATTTAAAGCACCTACCTGTTGCATTACGATCAATGAAAAGTGCTTTTACTGTGTTTCTGACATTGCAGAACGTTTGAGGTTTTAAACACTGTTATATAAAATTATGATAATACATTTGCCTATACATATAAATAAAAATGCATAAAAAACACAAAAACTTTAATATAACGGACGTTAGTAACTATGCACATCGGTTGCAAATTAGGAAACCTTGACATAACGAAATACAGAAAAGGACTTCCTTATGACTAACTGTGGTATTTTTTTCTTTTCTATTTATAACAAGGAGATATCCATCTATATATATCTATCTATATATATCTATCCATCTATATATATATACATCTATACGTATTTACCTTTATTTATATATTTTTTATTGTTTTTGAAACCCATTTTTTCTCTCTCTTGAACCCAACAGAAAATGGCAGCTGGAAATGCTCATATTGGCAAGCCTGCTCCAGACTTCACAGCCAAAGCTGTGATGCCAGATGGACAGTTTAAAGATCTCACTTTGTCTGACTACAAAGGTATGACATTAATGTGGCGAAGAAGAGCTGTCGATACACAGACAGAATGTAATATTTGAGACATTAAATATATTATACTGTAAACAATGTGCATTTGTTATTCGTTTAAAAAAAACTCCTGTATAAGGAAGTATTGTCAGGAAACTCAAGGGAGTGACCACAGATCACACAGATATTTTATTAGTGATAGTACACATTGTGAGGCAAGTACGTTTCTCTTGTTTCTAGGGAAGTATGTTGTGTTATTCTTCTATCCATTGGATTTCACCTTTGTGTGCCCCACCGAGATCATCGCCTTCAGTGATGCAGTCGAGGAGTTCAGGAAAATCAACTGTGAGGTCATTGGTGCCTCAGTTGACTCTCACTTCTGCCATCTTGCCTGGTGAGTGATAAAGATGAAGAAGAAAAAAACATGTCCATCTCAAGGGTTAATGTCATACTAGCACATTTGATGTTTGACATCATTATCATACTGTTGCAGTTTTTACAGTTGGAGTTGGTTATTTTGTAGTATTGTTATTTTTAAAATGCATATACTTTTTTGAAATTAAACTACAACACAGCTACCTGAAATAAAATGTAAACATAATTTTTTTTCTTATGCTTTTTTCTTATGCTTATGCTCAGTTTTAGTATTTGTTCAGGATAATGTTTGTCTCACATTGGCTATCAGGCCTGATGTCATGTCAAATGTTTATTTACACATTTGTCTTACCCTGTTACGACTAGTAACAACATAAGGTTTGACATTGACAGCTTTTATCTCATCATACATCATTGGTTCGTCTTGTAGTTCAAAGCAGTAGCACAACTGACATGTCTGGTGTGGCACGACTAAAACTGTGTCAGTGGCCTCATTTACAAACGTGCAACACAACCCAAAGGCTAGCGGTGGTTTTGATTCATCTCAAGAACATTTGATTCAGTTCTAAAAATACACATTTAAGAAGGAAGGCAGTTAAATAATTATGATTCAAATAAAGGCAACAACAAAGTGTATTAATTTCCATCACCACAGACCTAATTTGAAATTCAAGTACTGTACATACTTCAGTATATCAAGTTTATTCTAATATTTCATTATTAGGTTGTTCATGAATGTTTTTATATTTGAGGTGGACTATCACTTTTATAAAATTAGAATTGAGAAAATTAGTCAGGAATCAACTTTCAGAATTAACTTGGAAGGTCATGTTCAGAAGCTTAGTTTTGATAAATAATAAATTGTAATCATTTTTACACTTGTTAAGATGTGATTCCTCATTATATGAACCCCTGGCTTCTGTCTTTATTCATTTTATAGTGCTATAGACCATGACGCTTCATTTTATTGAACCTCCTAATGAATGACAATATTTTATTCATGTGATTATTACAGGATAAACACACCTCGGAAACAAGGCGGTTTAGGGCATATGAAAGTCCCTCTGGTGGCAGATTCTCTCCGCTCCATATCTAAAGACTATGGTGTACTCAAGGAAGATGAGGGTATTGCATACAGGTATGAGGGGACTACCTGAATCCAATAGCATATTTTAAAAATATTGTGTATGAAAGTCATTATTGATTTATTTTTGGGGGGAAGAAATGCTTACTTTAATTCAGCATTTAATTGATCAAAGGTAATATAACTTTTACATTTTTACAGAAGATATATATTTCTAATACATGCTGTTCTTTTTGTTTGCACAAAAATACTAAGAAGCACAACAAAAGAGACAGTAATAAGAAATATTTTCAGCAGCAAATCGGCATATTAGGATTTCTGAAGAATTATGTGCAGGAATAAATTATATTAAAAGAAAATGAAATAGAAAATTATGTATTAAAATATTTTACAATGTTAGTTTTTACTGTATTTTTTGATCAAATAAATGCAGTCTCTGTGACCATAAGAAACGATTTTTGAGAAAACCTTGCCAACCATATAACTATGAACAATAGTGTATTTTTCTACTATGTTGAAGTCATGGCACTTATTTTAGCACATAAGATTAGAAAAAAACCATTCAGGTGTCTTGTATTCTTTCTTTCCTAAATTAGAGGACTTTTCATCATTGATGACAAGGGCATTCTGAGGCAGATAACCATCAATGATCTGCCCGTGGGCCGCTCCATTGATGAAACCCTGCGCTTGGTGCAGGCCTTTCAGTTCACCGACAAACACGGAGAAGGTACAGCATATTTTCTTGTCTTTGTACTGGTGGTACTTATTTTAACATACTATTCCGTTCATACAGAGCAGTGTGTTCCCTGTAATATCAAAAAAGCAGAAATAAATTTTTACAAATAATATTTAACTACACTAATATTAAATATATATTTAGTTTTTTGTTGTTGCTTATATTTTTCTAGTTTGCCCAGCCGGATGGAAGCCCGGAAAAGACACAATTAAGCCCGACGTCAAGCAGAGCAAAGACTACTTCTCCAAACAACAGTAAAAAACACACTAGACTGTGCAGCATAGTGTAATGGGCTTTTACAAGGACTGTCATCGTGAAGTACTGCTACTAGTTAGCCAAGCACATCCACATCATAGTGCTATTGAAACTACCTGAAATATATTGCAACATTTGAGTTAGTATGTACAGTGTTGACCATTTGATGTGAAAATAGATGTTATACAGTTGGGACCAGCTTATTGTATTGTCACATATTCCTGCATTTCAAAAAATAAAAACATTTTTGTAAAGAACAAACTAAATATTTTTTTTTTTTTTTACTTTTACTTTTGTATATGTATACTTATATGTATATGTGTGTGTGTGTGTGTGTGTGTCCATAAGAAGCACGGGTAATATATATATATATTAACAAACCATACATCAATCGAAAGCTTGTTTATATATGTTATACTATTTGAATTGAATTTTAAAATGTAATTTATTGCCGTGATCAAAGCTGAATTTTCTCCAGTCCTCAGTGTCACATCTTTCAGAAACGTTCAAGAAACATTTAGCCTACTATTTGTTTCTTGAACAGCCATTCAAAAGTGATGATAAAGACATTTACAAAGTTACTAATACATGTCAACTAATAGTAATACTACTTATAAATGTTTTTGAGCAGCAGATGAGAATATTAGAAGGATTTCTGAAGGATCATGTGTCTAGAGTAAAAATCATCTTTGAAATCAAAGAAATAAATTACAATTTTAAAAATATTAAAATAGTACAAACAAAACAAAATAATTAAACATTTTACTGTTATTGCTGGATTAAATAAATGCATAATTGCAGAAGCGACTTCTTTAAAAAAATCTATCTACAGTATCTATCTCAGTATATATAGTAATATACAGTACATAAATGTGTAGTAATACATAAATATAAGTGTTTTCCAAGCTGTTATCTGTTGCTGACTGTTTACCGCCAAATGCGCGTGATAGTGTCAGGTATCTGTCGCGCGCGTGTATTCCGCGCCTTAATTTACATTAAATCGTCGTCGCTGTATTCCGTCCACGGCACTGATAAACGATCAACTTTATCAAGTAACACTGCTTTACATAAACAACGTCAGATTATTCAAGTAAATAAGGTGCTGAGTTTATTTTTTTATGCCATAACAGGTTTTGAGGAGATCATTTCTCTGAGGAAAGCTAACAGTTAAAAGTTAGCTCAAACATGACAACCAGACAGAAGTCACTAGCTCAAGACAAACAGGTGATTGTTGAGGTGAGATACAGAATCAAAACATGTTTAAATCAGTTAATAATTAAAAAAAAACCTTACAAGAATATAACGTGACCGTGATAAAGTTACCAAGCTCGATTCAATTATGTTACCATTGTATTTTTTCGACTAATTAGACTACATTAATTAAAATAAGTACGTTACTGTGGTATCAATTAAATAAATATATTAATATCGTGGTAACAGTTGACGTTATATATTTAAATACTAAAGTTACAGCCAAAATTAGAGTCCAAACAGCTAAAAACATCACAATAATGCTGGTCAGCAAGTGATGTAATCTTTATGCAACATTTCTACAAATCAAACAAATATTATTTTTTTGTGAACTACTCATTCAAGGCCCCCAAATTATAATACTATTACATTATCATGTAGCTTGTTATGAAAATAACAAGCACACAGTACATTAAATGTCCTTAAATAAATATCTGCATGTGGATATGGATTTCAAGACACTATTCTTTGTAAAGCTGCTTTAAAGCAGTATTATAAATCAACTAAGCCCCTGTGTTTCGTCAGGCACTGGATACTAAAGCCCAGTCGCTGGTTTTTGTCAAACGCATGGTGGTTATAGCTGTATCCTCCATCACTTATCTGCGTGGGATATTTCCAGAAGACTCCTACAGATCCAGATACCTGGAAGGTATTTATTAATGGCTGTACATCAGGCTGTTTGAAATATCTCATACAATCGGTTTTGATGAATGTTGTTCTTCAGATTTGTGTATCAAAGTCCTCAAACAGGATTGTTCATGCCCTGAAGCCCACAAACTCGTCAAATGGTAATTTTATTTTATATGTTGTTTTTGTATAGTAATTTGCTGTTTGTATATTCAAATGTGTTTTGTATATCTGTAATGCTTCATTAAAGTGTAAAATATAATAGTATAAAAAGTCAATATAACCATACGTCTGTCCTTCAAGGCTGTTGGGAAGTTTTGATGCATTGGAGAAGAGATATGTAAGTCACAAGCATCATATTTAGATGTTAACCCTTAGTTTCTCTCTTTTTATTTATTTTTAGATTATTATTTAATTTATCTTAATATTTTGCAGCTTCAAATGGTGGTCATTGGGGTCAGTATGCATGTTTTAAATTCTATAATATTTATAATATTTTCATTAAAAAAAACACATTATTTACATTTCCTGTTTTTTGTTTTTTTGCAGGTACATACAAGCCCAGATGACAGACATGTAAGTCTCCAATCTTCCATTGAGATTTCAAATCAGATTTCTTTTTCTTTTACTTTTTGATGCCAAGGACTAAATGTATATATTTTTGTGTTTAAAATCATTTATGCTGTCAGGTACCTTGTTTGTGAAATACTGTAAAGCTATAACATTAAATATTTGTCATTTATATACCAAAGCCAAATTCTAAAGAATATTATATTCCCGTTAAGTATGTATTTTCTATTAAATTTATCTTGAGGTTGACCCTTTTTGGACCCAAATTAGAATAATGTTAAATTAAACCTGGAGAGAAACATCTTCAATATAAGGCACAGGCATAGATGTAATTGTTAAAAACTGGACATTTAATAATACGTTTCCAAACTGGCTGATTTGTTTTCTTAGCACGTCATTGAGTCCTACCAATTTAAGTTCAGATACTCAGAGTGTGGACCCCAGATGGACATCATGAGGTGTAGTATTTTAAATTTTTACTGTTGATTTTTAATCAATAACTGCAGATTTACTGAGCATTAAGAAATTGCAAATCTTACTGATTCCACACATCGATTTGTTGTGTACCCAGTACATTAATGCAAAAACCTCCATTCACCTCACATACACTAATTCTTTCCTCCTTTCTTTATTTCAGTACTGCAACTGGGGACATAAGAGTGACCGTGGAGGACACAAAGAAAGCTTCAACGCTTCTGATCAGGAAGCTGTTCCTCCTCATGCAGAACCTAGAGGTTTTGCCCACAGGAGTTTACCTCACTATGAAACTCTACTACTATGATGATGGTACAATATACTGCTTTTACATTCTTCTGCAGTATGTTGAGAGAAGTAGATAAATATGGCTGCTTCATGACAGTTTTAATACTTCAAACTAGTAATGTTTTAAGGGAAAAAATGAATGTGCTTAGTGAAATATATTAATGACTGGTGTGCTTTTGTCTCAATTGAAGTCACTCCACCGGAGTATGAGCCACCAGGATTTAAGGCAGGGGTAAATGACAGCCTGTGGTTCGAGGGAACAGCAGTGCACTTCAGAGTGGGCGATATTCAGTCTCGCTTCCACAGCATGAAGTTACGCGTGACGGCAGCACAGAGCCGGCTTGGGAAGCTGCTGCAGGAAGGCCAGCTGAGTGAGAACGACATGGAGATGGAGACACCCTCTCTCTCTCAAATCAGAGCAGTGGAAACGGTACAAAGCAGATGTTGTACAGGATAAACTTTGATATGTGTTTACCAGACTGGATTCAGACTATGAAAAGTTTCTCTGTTTTGTGACAGGTTAGAAACTGTGAGCAGGAACTGCCCTCTGAAGATGGTAAGTGTCTAAAACAGGTTTTTGTTCAGAAGGTCTCGTCTGACCAAGTGTGTCGCACACCTCATGAAAAGTGAAGCAAAAACATTCTGATCACCGTCTTGTGGCTGCAATATAGAACATAAACCTGCTTTCTCCATATCAACAAAATAAATCAAAACACATTTCAAATAAATTCTTCTCAAAGATGATTTTGTCATTTTAAGTAGTTCTTATAGTAGTTCTTGGTATCCTAATAAGTACATTTTTTGAGGCTATAAAAACGAGGTGTGTGGCATCATGATTGTGTGCTAGCGATTGGATCTGTGGGAGTTTGGGTGGGACTCACTACAACACATGACTCGCCTCCAAATGAATCACTACTGTGACGAATCAGGCACCAAAAGATGACTTCCTGAGATATTTTGCCTTCAGTTTTCTATAGTGGAAGGAGGAGGAGACGTGTCTTTTTTTTTTTTTTAAACAATTCTATTGTCTTGACCTTTTGCAGAGTCCATCGCACAGTTCAAACAGCCCAAAAAAGCTATAGCAAAGGTAAGGTATTTTTTAATTTCTTTATAGAGATTTATTCATTTATTATTTATGTTTTTTTCCATTATATATCTGCACAGAGGAAATGTGTCCGAGGAAAAGTGATGAGGAGGAAAAAGAAGAAATGCTTTTGAAACCACAAGTTGAGACAGACAAAAATGATTTTTTTAAAGGGTTTGGCTAATATACATAATATATATATATATGTATAAAGTTAATTGAGCTACAATGTGCTTTTAACAGGTAAAAGGTTTCAAAGGTTTTACTGGGGAATTAGTTGTTGGGAACTCATGCTCCTCATATTCTTATATATTTATTGATTAGACTTATTGTTTGTAGTACAAAACAATGTTAAATGTATGAATATACACATAAAATAAACAATACTTCACACTACCATACATGAAATATTCTTTTTTAGTTATGATGCATCATTACTTGAAAATATTTTACATGCATAGTGTCTCCCTGAGCAAATGATTAGGTAAAGCATCTATTCACAGCACATTAACCAAAATACAAGTTTTTAATAATCAAATATAATAACAGTTACTCTAAAAGAGTGCCATTAACATACTTTTTGCTCATGAAAAATTGCACCATCCTACAGTACAGGCACTTTAAAAAGTGAAATATTCACAGGCAGCTGTAAAAATGGAATGGTGGAGAACGTTAATACTTAATAACCATCAGTATTTCAACAACTGCATTAGTTTTTAAAGAATGTTGGTAATTGCATTTTAAGATCTTCCTGTAAGAAGCAGTCATTGATCTGTAACCAATACACCTGGCTTGTGTTCAGAATAGACTGTCCACATCACCCATCTCCACCACCACTGTCTTCATCTGAGAGTAAAATTCAATGGTTACCTGACCATTTTCTCTTCCAATACCTAAAATCAGTAAAAAAAAAAAAGGTCATGTTTAATTTGAGTAGTGTGTGATGAATGTTACAGAGCAAACACAAACTCCACCTGAGGCCTTGTATCCTCCAAACGGCACCTCCACGGGGGTAATATTATAATTGTTGATGAAGCAAGATCCAGCCTGCATGTTTTCTATAACACGATGAGCTCTCTTAACATCTCTGATGAGAAACAGACAGAAGAGGAAAATATGAGTATAGCTTACAAACATACTATCTTTCAAAAGTTTAGAGTCCGTTTTTTTATTCAATAAGGACAAATTAAATTGTTTAAATGCAACAGAAGAAACATTTATATTGTTAAAAAATATATATTTTAAATAAATGCTATTCATTTAAACTGAAAGAATCCTGATTAAAGACTCATTAAGCAGCACTGTTTTCTTATATTAATGGATTTTTCTGAAGCAGAAAATCAGCATATATTAGAATGCTTTCTAGTCCTGTCAAATGATTAATCATAATGAATCACATCCAAAATAAACGTTTGTATAGTGTAAGTATGCCTGCTGTGTTTATTTAAAGACATAAACATAAAGTAAATATTTAAGTATGTATTTACATACAAGTATATTTAACATACTGCAAAAATAACATGATTTATTTTCATAAATATATACATGCATGTGTTTGTATGCATTTACACATAATAAATATACAGTATTCACACACACACACACACACACATTATGTAAATAAAAATGTATTTTAGATACAATTAATTGTTTGACCGCACTAATGATTTCTGAAGTATCCCGTCACACTGAAGACTGCTACTGAGGCTGAAAATTCAACAATTCAATTTTAAATTGTAATATTACTGTTTTTTTGATCAGTTAAAAACCTGAAATGACTGAATGGCAGTGAACAAAAAATACATTTTCACTTTACTTAGTAAAGACTCCTGCAGCCAGACCCAGAGCGCTGTCATTGGCTCTCTGAAGAACCTCGTCCTCACTGTCAAAGGACAGCACTGACATCACAGGCCCAAAGATTTCCTCTCTGACACACGTCATGTCATCTGTGCAGCCGTCTGAAAACAAAACACAAATAAACACACACCAAACAGACCATTGTATGTTTCCAAAACACATGATCTCAGCAGCTGCCAACAGTTTTTTAACTCACCGAGCACACACGGTGTCATGTAGTATCCATCTTTTAGTTTAGGATCTGCTGGGATAAAGGGCTCCCCTCCACAGAGCACTCGGGCTCCCTATCAAGAAAAGGTCACTACTTGAAACCAAACCATATCATACAGTAACCGATACAATCAAGCTACTACAAGAATACCTCTTTCTTAGCTTGCTTCACATATCCCAGCACTTTTTCCAGGTGTGGTTTGCTGACCAGAGCTCCCATACGAGTCTCGTCCAGCAGAGGGTCTCCGATCTGGATGGCTTTAGTTCTCCTGACCACCTCTTTTAAGAACTGAGGAAGTATTGAGCTTTGCACGAAAACTCTGGTGCCATTGCTGCACACCTACAAGTGGCCAATACAAAAATACTTTTTATACAAAAGGTATAAACAATTCATATTTGTATGGAAATTAAGCTACTGAAAAGCATATTTATAGATGAGCTTGTGCATTAATGTGAGTGGGTTTTATTATTAGTGCCCAGTCTGATTAAGCTGATATTACTAATGGATAATTGCAGACAAACTAGTGGAAAATAAGTGACGTTAATGACATTAAGTATTACAAAACAGAAAATGAAAATGTCCTATGTACATATTTTGACTTGACTTTCCAGTACAGTACCTGGCCTTGAGACAGGAAGTTGGCCATGAGTGCTCCTCTGACAGCGTTTTCTAGGTCAGCGTCCTCAAAAATGATCAGTGGAGATTTACCACCGAGCTCCAGTGTCACCGGCTTGACCCCTCGGGAAGCCATTTCCATTATCTGTTGGGCCAAAATGTGCATTTGAACGAAAGAATTGCATTCCACAATAGTGTCCATTACAACTACTTGTAGTGACTTTCTCAATAGAGTGTATAGATTTAAGGATTACAATTGTCAGGAAATGTAGTTTGTTTCTTCGTCAGAACAGATTTGGAGAAATGTAACATTGTATCACTTGCTAAGCGATGCATGGGCTCTGCAGTGAATGAGTGCTGTCAGAATGAGAGTCCAAACAGCTGAATAAAACATCACAATAATCCACACCAGCCCATCAGTTTATGTCTTGTATATGACAAACACAAATTCAATAGGATATTTTTAACTTTAAAATGCAGCTTTTCCGTTTGTTCATTTAAGTTGTTTTTACTTTAAACCATCGCTTTAGATTGTTTTCACTTGCTTGATCTGTGCACAATTCTCTGCTGATTCAGATGAGATCTTTTTTTTTTCCCACTGGAGAAGATATTATTATGGATAGAGGACTAGCATTTTAACCTAAAGCAACTGGTTGAAGTGAAAACACACAAGCCCAACTGGATAAACTGGACTGATGGAGTGGTTACTGTTTTTATCAGCTGTTGGAGTCTTATTTCGATGGCACCCATTCACTGCAGATCAAGTCATGTAATATTTCTCCAAATCTGTTCCAATGGAGAAATGAACTTGGATGAGTGAAATTTCAATCTTAAGCAAATTGTTTAAGAGAAGTTCTGCAACAGCTGCTCGGGTCGCCTTACTTTTTTGCCTGTGGGCACACTTCCTGTGAAGGAGACCTTCGCCACAGATGGGTGATGACAAAGCAGAGAACCCGTCTCCTGTCCGCCCTGCACCACATTTAAGAGGCCCTCAGGGGCCCCAGCCTGTGAATAAATCTCAGCCAGCAGCACTGCAGTCACAGGGGTCACCGGCGATGGCTTGAACACCATAGAGTTGCCTACAATTGAATGGGAATAGAAGACTGTGAACGGAGAGTATTAATATAATCATTTCTAGGACAGACCAAGAGCAAACTAAGAGGATACTACACAAATAAAACTCTTTACCAGCCATCACCAGGATTAAGGTCAAAGATTATGTTTAACAGAGCACCAGGTGAAACATTTTCAGATTTAACACCTGCAAGGTATCATTCATGTTACTGTATGTGTGCCATAATTTAATAGTTAAAGATATTGTTATTTTTATGCAAAATATCTCTTTTCTGATGAAAGACAGACTTCTCTTGTTAATGCACTTTAATGAGTAAACAGTTTAATTGTACATATTAAATAAGAACTAAATGTGGGTCACACTGCATCACATACCACAAGCGATGGCAGGGGCAGATTTCCAGGCTACAATCTGGAAGGGGTAATTCCAGGCTCCTATTCCCACACACACACCTAGTGGCTCCCGACGGGTGTAAGCAAATGAACCTCCAGGCAGCTGAACATGCTGACCTGAGAATAGAAGAATAGTCCATACACACCTGTGCAGTATGAAGTCAACCTAACTATTATTTTACTTACACTACCAGTCGAACATTTGTAATAATTAAGATTTAAGAAGGAAGTCTCTTATGCTTACCTTAGAAGTGTTTTCTAATGTAATGCACTATATTACTGTTTTACTACTGTTTCAATATAAATACATGCAGCATAAGTGAGAACAAGAGATTTCCTTCAAAACAAACTATTTAAATTATAATGAGGTCTGGACTGGCAAGTAATGAAGTTATAACATTTGATAGTGTATGTTAAGTGAATGCTCAATGACAAAACAACTGACCTGAAAGTGTAGTGGCTTGTCCTGCAAAATACTCAATGCACAGTCTAGCAGAGTCCACATCTAGACGGGCTTCGGTGATGGACTTGCCATTGTTGACCACCTCCATCTCAGCAATCTCCTCTCTTCTCTTCTGTTCTCAGCAAACGAAATAACTAAAGATCAGACTCAAAACGATTTGAATCAACGCAGCACTGCATTATGCAATGTTTTAGGATGGGTGGGGGTTATTCCGGTCTACCTCAATGAGTCTAGCCGCCTCTAGCATGACCCTGGCTCTTTCCATGCCTGCCAATTTACTCCACGCAGTAAAAGCAGCCCTGGCGCTCCTCACAGCTGCATCAACATCTGCTGCACCACAAGCTCGTAGCTGGCACAACACACGGCCTGTAACACATTTATAAAGATCAAATTTGTTTTTTCACAGAACAACATAGTGTATCGAGGGACTCAATGGGGTATGTGAAACCAGCTGTGACTGTAATCATCTGATGGGGCAAAGTCTGATTGATTGGGAAAGGTTTACTTTAATAAACACATTACCTGTTGCTGGCTCGTATACTGGTTCGGATTTGGTTGTCACATCTTCAAGTCTGACTCGGCCCCCACTCCAGAAGTTCAGTGAATCTTTGATATGAAGGGTTCCTGAGGATATGCTCCTGGTCCCGGTGTAGAACAGGGCCCCACAGAGACCCGGGGTCCGAAGAGAGCTCATCAGGGCCATCTTCAAATGCCTAACACTGAACTTTGACCCCCTGGACGAGTGTCAACAAACCAAATCTATTAAGATTTTGCACCAAAACATAAAATTACAGCAATAAAAATAAAACAGTCAAGCATAAATTAGATGAGATTTAAAAATATATATATAATTAAGGTTCAAATTATTTGTATATTTAAGTTCATGACTGTATAAAAGTCTGTAAGCAACAACATCAGCCGTCCGCTTAAATGCAACCTTACACATAGCAAGCGTTGCTATGATTGATAAAATACTAACGTTAGTAAGAAAAGGTTTCTTGGTGACAGAAGTTTACTTTGCTTACCTCCTGCTGCAGGACTGAAGATTTCTGATCAGTCCAGCCATATTCGGGGCGGGGCTTAGGCGCCAGAGAGACTCCGATTGGTTTCCTCTTGATGATGTCATTTGACGGTTCCGGAAAAATTAAAGATGTAATTTTAAATGATGACATAAAAAATATGCAGTGAATTTTCTACATTTGTTGATGATGAAAGTGCCTACTTGTTTTATTAGTGCCACCAAAAAATAATAATAATAAAACTAAAGTTACGAGATTCATGAGGAATTATTTGATGCCATTAATTTGGACATATCAAGACATGTATTTAGAGATGTATAAATGTATATTCACTTACGTAAGTAAAAATGAAGAACACATATAATGATAAAAATAAAAATAAAAAATCTAAACAAATAAATAAATACACGGTAATGTATAATCGGACTAAACGGAAAAAGAGAACCATGCAGGTTGTGCATTTTTTCTTTGAGGAGAAGGCAGTGAGTGGACAGTAGGAGGAGCGCTGAGTGTGTGTGTGTGTGTGTTTTATTAAAATAGCGACACACTCTTGCGCTCGCACTGCAAGCATGGCTGGTGACAGTGAAACACATCTTAAGGACAGAGCCGAGAACGGACACAACATCCGACAGCCGTTTCTCATCGGTGTGGCTGGAGGCACTGCCAGCGGAAAGGTTTGAGCTTTATGACTGTTTATCAGTAACCGTAACGTCACATACAGACCCCGGTACCATCATGTAGGTTAACCGGGGTTTTCTCTGACGCCGGTGCCTCCAGCGACCGCGTGGCTTTAGCCAGCTCACAATGAAAGCATTTTTAGAAACAAAAAACATGGGGGTTTTAAATGTATTCACATGCCCGTATATCTTATAGGTCAAAGTCTATACATTAAACTTTAAACATTTATATTTTTGTCACTTGTAAAATATTTTGTTAATGGAAACGACAAGAGAGTTTCTGAACCGCGAAAATAATTTTAAACTTGGACCAACCGACAATATTCGGTATTCGGTTAAGATTTTTAAATGTAGATTATGTTTCTGTTCCACGTGGAGCAGCGCTTTGAATCGCCGCGTGGTCTGTTCTCGTTTATTTACGTGAACGCGACCTCGAATGTCTCCGTTACTTTACATCGGAAGCTTATTTGTGTTTATTTGTTGCTGTGCTGGTTTAAATACGGCTTGTTGTAACTTAACTGTTAAAAAATAAAAGTACTTCCTTTATGTAGGAAAGTTGCGGGAACGTGACGTCATAATAGCGGAGGATGTTTACATTGGCGCGACTACCCCGTTTTAGTAACAAGCGTTCATTAATCTTCCGCTGACCTTCATGTACAGGAAATGGCACTTCCAGCTTTCAACATTTACCGATAAGCTTCTAAAAAATCATATAAAAGCCATGCTACTTACTGTTAAAATGCTTTATGCTCATTAGCTATGAAGGGCGGTATCCAAACCCATTCAGGCAAAAAGTGACTGAGCTCAGGTTTTAAATGCACACTTGGCGCTGAATGGAGGCCATGTTCACTGCTGAATTTCCTTACATGGGATACGTGGCCCACCCCCATGCTCCTCCACCAAGCCACGTGTCTGCAGAGACACTGCTGGGAAAGTCTCCTTTGTCTATAGTACAAGTTAGAAAGATGGTTCACCAAATTACCACACCTATGTCACCGTTTGCTCACTTTGTTTTGTTGTTCAGAGCAAAGGTATTTCAAAGAAGGTTTGTAGCCTCCTGGACACTGCTTGTGTCTACTGACCTCAGCTGTATGTACTACAAACACAAGTAAATCACACGCCTGTTATTTTAGGTCAATTATTCCTTTAACTCAGTAAAGCCTGACATAAAATAAGTAGTTTTTTTATTTTTTATTTATAATTTTTTAATCTAACTTGGATTGTTTGAAACTGAAAATATGTTCTTTTTTTATATCATATTTGATGTGTCAGGCTTTTATGGCATGGTAGTAAGATTTATGAGAATATAGAGCTCTGGCATTTATAACTGTAACCATGCTAAAGATGACAAGTTTGGTTTTGTGATTTTAAAACTCTCTAGTTTTTAATATAATGCAATGCAATTATAATTAGGGGTGATTTAAATAAGCATTTCTCAACATTTAATACTTATATTTTAAAATGATTATTCAAAATAATGACCTGTAGTGCACTAAGTGTTCTTAATTAAATATTACAATATGTTTCTTTTTTTTTTTTTAAAAAGGTAAAGATTTTACAGCAAAAATACCTTCAGTCCATGACCTGAAGGGGAACGCTTTTTTTTTTTTACACAAGGCATGCATTAGCTTGGTTTAAAGCAACGTTTTGATCATGTTGATAATTTCGAGGGCTTAGGAATGTGAATAAGTCAATAACAAAACCACTGTGGCTTTAGGTTGTGTATATCTGAACGAGATAGCTTATAGTTTAGCATTTACTAAGTGGTTTTGCGTCCTCTCCTCTCAGTCTTCAGTATGTGAGAAGATCATGGAGCTGCTGGGGCAGAATAAGATTGACCGTCACCAGCGGCAGGTGGTCATCCTCAGTCAAGACAGCTTTTACAGGGAGCTCACACCTGAACAGAAAGCAAAAGCGATCAAGGGCCAGTTCAACTTCGATCACCCAGGTACTTTCCTGTCTGAGGGTGGTTAAAGAGGTCGGAAGTTCATGCAGAAGTTAGAATATGCTCATTTATATTGGGGACAAAAACAAACGACCCACATGGTTACTATGCATGTAAGAAACAGTGGTGTTTTATCAGTCTTCAGTATTCAAATGGTTTTAAATGACACGTGTCATATTTTTTGAATAGTTTTGTTTCCGTCATTCGCAGATGCTTTCGATAATGAGCTGGTCATGAAGACCCTGCGTGACATCATTGACGGGGAGACCGTGCACATCCCAGTTTATGACTTTGTAACCCATTCCAGGTCAGCGCTGCTCTCTTCACAAGCTGCTATTTTGGGCGCTTTGATGTGTGAACCACTGTTTGACTTATTATGAGTCATACACCTTTTACAGGAAGGATGAGTTTGTCACCGTGTATCCAGCAGACGTGGTTCTTTTTGAAGGGATTCTCATGTTCTACTCGCAAGAGATTCGAGATCTGTTCCAAATGAAGCTGTTCGTGGACACGGACCCAGACACGCGTCTCTCACGAAGAGGTACATGACCTGACTGACAGCTGACTGCGTGTTATCTCGAGATCAGATGAGTTATATATCGTATAAATGCTGGTGTGGGGGGTCGAAATTGAGATCGCAATCTTTTAACCATTAATTGCGCAGCTGTAGTATAGCGTGACCACAACATTATACTAAAATAAAAATAAAGCGCTCTATTTATACAGTGCTTTATACAATACAGATTGTCAAAGCAGCATTAGTGTTAAACAGGAAAATAATGTTACATGAGGATGAAGGTGTTTAACCGCTGAGTGCTATATACTGTGTTTTCTTGTTTCTATCAGTGTTACGAGACACCAGTGAGAGAGGCAGGCAGCTGGAGCAGATTTTGAACCAGTACATCAACTTTGTGAAGCCAGCCTTTGAGGAGTTCTGTCTTCCTGTGAGTAAAACCACGCTTCTCCATTATTATAGCTGCTTTTAATGTGCTTTGCCAGAAAATGTATAGTAGTTTGACACCTTCCATCTGCTTCCTCACTGTTACTTCATTACTTGTGCCCTAAATGATCTTGAACATTTATGTTCGTAGACCAAAAAGTATGCAGACGTCATCATCCCCCGAGGTGCAGACAATCTCGGTGAGTCAGTAGGCCATTAGTTATTTGATATGAAATGCACACTGGAGAGATTTAACTTGATGTGCTTTTATCTCCGTTTCTTTCTAGTGGCTATTAACCTGATTGTGCAGCATATCCAGGATATCCTGAACGGAGGATTCACCAAACGACAGAGCGGTTTTCAGAACGGCCATGGAACCCCAAGACAAAGACGGCCCTCAGAGTCGAGTCGACCTCACTGACCTTACTGTGGCCCTTTCCTCCATTGAGAAAAGGGCAGAACTGAATAATCAGTGTGCATCCCTTTCATCCAATGACAATAAAGGGATGCAGGAGCTGAAATGCCTTTGTTAATGTCATTATTATTTGTATTTTACATTTAAAATGTTGTTGTTGTTGTCGTGGGTTGTTTGCCGTTACAGGGTTTTGAATGTGCTATGTTTTTTTTGAAAGGTTTGATTGCACTCTCAGCCTGTCCTGTCAGTGTGTCTATATGCTTTCTTAGCTAAAATAAATGAATAGTTTGGAAAGTTTTGTTCTAACTGGGAGTAGAGACCACTTTGATTAGTGTTATTTGCATACATACTTGAAGACTGAGCTCAGGTTGTGTGGGTTGTTCCATTCACTAAAGAAAAAAAACGTGCCTCATATTTGAGGCCCTTTTATGTGTGATTTTGTCATTATGGCACATGGTACACTAGCCTTTTATATTGTGTTTTTTTTAGCTTTCTAGTTGAATCTCAATGTTGTTGTGGTTCTTACAATTGTAGTGTTTTGTACATATGACACATTTTGTTAACTATATTTCAGTTTTACAAGAAATAGTGCTGCTTTTTGGCCATAAAATCATTGTGCATAAACAGTATTTTACCCCAATTACTACTATCCTCAGATACAATCAGGGAATACATTAAATACCTCAAACACATCTACTGTTAACACCACAAAAAAGTATTACTTGAATTATGCTTATTTACTCAATAAGCCTGTGTTTACTTTATCCTTTGTGCCTCTTTGGCACGTTTTTTTTTTTTTTACAAATTCTAAATTTGAATAATTATTTGTTTACGGTTTTGTTATCCATTAAGTTGTGGTGGAATAAAATAATAAAACTTTAAATTGTTTTTGCTTCTTTGTTACACTCTCTCACCTCGTTTCATCCTTGCAATACCGTGCACGTCCGCTGGGGGAGCTGTTACAACGTCATCCGTCGCGCTCTTTATACGCAATTGGATGACGTGTAGCAGCGGAGGCGTGGCTCAATATGGGGGTATGTGTGTCAAAGCACTGGCTACTTGGAATTAAATATAAACGAGTAGCAGCTTCACAAATGCATTTCTTTTTATCTATAGAAGTTTGGATTGCAGTTTAAAGCCACTTTGGAGAATGTTACCAACGTGAGGCCGGTGGGGGATGATTTCCGCTGGTATTTAAAGGTAAAGTGTTGTTCGTGTGACATGCTGTCAGTGTTAACAGATTGTATAAGCAGATGATTATACTTTATATTAAAATACTTATACTTTACGCAGTTCAATTTCATGTTGTTATGGCAATTCAGAAATTAGTTTTCAGCATCTTTAACTATATAGACTTAGTATCATTCGTAATGTGTTGAATAGTGGTTATATACAGTACTGTGCAAAAGTCTCAGGCCACTAGTATTTTCAGCAACCAAAAAATGTTGAGTTTAAGTGGGTTATTTCTCTCTTTTGCGGTAGTGTGTCAGCTGGAAATATCAGTTTACATTTCCAAACATTATTTTAGTCATTAATTGTAATGCAGCAGTGATATTATTGTCTGATAACAGCCAGTGCTCCACACAGAGATCTGATCTGATCATCAGTCTGTCTGGAATCACAGGACGATACAGAACAAACTGAGACAGACTCAATCCAGAAGAACTGTGCCAACGTCTCCAAGATGAAGAAAAAAACCTACCTGGAAAGCTTCAGTACTGTTCAAAGTTTTAGACACTTGTGTAAAAATGCTGTAAAATGAGGAGGCTTTCAAAAATAATGCCATAAATAGAGTTAATTTATCAATGAACTTCTATTAACTAAATCAAATAAATATTTGATATGACAGCTTTTGGTAAAACAGCTTCTGTTCCGAGCTACGCTTGCCCGTAGTTTATTAGGTAGGTTTTTTGAAGCATCTTGGATTGTAAAATTACATTTAATGACAAAAATAATGTTTGGAAATGTAAACTGATATTTCCAACTGACACGCTAACACTTAAAACCATTTCTGTTGCTGAAAATACAAGTGGCCTAAGACTTTTGGACAGTACTGTACATTTGGATAATTGTACTGAAACCATGTGATTTATGCTAATAACTGACTCCCGTCCTTGCAGCTGAAGTGTGGGAATTGTGGTGAGGTGTCTGATAAATGGCAGTATATCACCTTAATGGTAGGTTGAAATTTAAATGTGGAAAATATAGCTAATAACTGGTTTGCATTCTCTACCAGTATTGTTGCAAGATGTTTTTATGAAGTGCAGATATGTTTATCTTTACCATTTTAAAACAGAATGTTTATATTACATTTGGCAAGAAAGCAGAAATGAATAAATAGCTAATAATATTACAATAAAACCCAGAAAAGGGAACAAACATTCAGTTTTCATTGTAGTTTTTCATTTAATTTTCATTCTGCTGACTTTTTTTTATTCTCTAAGGCAGTTTATGAATGCATTTTTATGTCATTTTTTGCATTTGTTTGTTGCAAAATGTGTAGAAAAATAGCTTTTAAAATAATTTAATAATAATTTAAAAATACAAGATTGCCACATTGCATCTAAAACAAATATTTAAAAAAAATTACATTTAAGTTGTTATTCATTCAGAATTTCACTTTCATTGATACACTTGTGTGACTCATGTTTACTAAACTGAATGCATAGAAACGTCTGTGTAGTGACGGCAGGTCCATTCTTTGCCTCAGGACAGCATGCCTCTGAAAGGAGGACGAGGGAGTGCTAGCATGGTGCAGAAGTGCAAGCTGTGTCATCGGGAAAACTCTATAGGTAACCAACCTACTAGCAAGTATATGACCAAAAAGTTGCACCATAATATCTTCTCTGTTGGTGTTTTTATATTTTTGCTTTGGTAAGTGTACACGAATGTCTTATTGAACTTAAGGTGATGTCTGACTGTTTACAGATATCC
This sequence comes from Enteromius thamalakanensis, assembly GCA_032357475.1. Lineage (NCBI taxonomy): Eukaryota > Metazoa > Chordata > Actinopteri > Cypriniformes > Cyprinidae > Enteromius > Enteromius thamalakanensis. The sequence goes on from JAUCMT010000047.1 coordinate 1,253,941, forward strand.
TGAGGGACACAATTACACCTTATAATGTAAGACAGAATACATTCATTTTTCTGTTTGTTACTTTATAAGCCATACTATTTAGAGTTGCATATATGCTTATATTTTGGCATATACTATTGTATCTTGCCAGTACATGTATTTTCTCTTCTAAAGGCAGAAGACAGTGATAGGTTTAAGACAATTGTCCAGTTTGAGTGTCGGGGTCTAGAACCAGTTGACTTTCAACCTCAGGTAAGACTATATATATATATATATATACATACATACATACATACATACGCATATATATATATATATATATATATATATAATTTATTATTATTATATTTTTTTCCAGTTGGTTTTAAACAAATATGTTTTATTTAGCAAGGATGTATAAAGAAAAATTATGCAAAAATATTTATTTGTAAATCAATTGTGCTCTTTCGAACTTTCCAATCATCAAGGAATCCTAAAAAATTTTTTTTTACATGATTTACACAAAAAGACTGTTTTCAACATTTAATTAAGACAGTAAAATATAATGATGCTGAAAAAATCTGCTTTGCATCACAGGAATAAATTACATTTTAAAAGAAAACGGTTGTTTTAATTTAAAATAGAATTTCAAAATAATTCAATATTTGAATGTAGTTATGATCAAACAATTGCAGCCTAGTTAAGCATAAAAGACCTCGGAAGCATTATAAAATCTGCTATCTACATGTGTAGGGTTTGTAGGTAGATATTACCTATAGTTATGGTAATTGCTATAATAGTAAGTACATGAGAAACAGGACAGTGAAATAAAGTGCTACCAAAGTCTTACTTTAAGCTTTTGAATAGTAGTGTATACTATTATGTAATTGTAAAATTCTCTGAATAAAGCCCATAAACATTCTTGTTTCCCTCTAGGCTGGTTTTGCCGCTGGTGGAGCAGAGACATCCACCCAGTTCCCTGAAATCAACCTGCAAGAGAAAGTAAGAACCCTGAAAAAAAAAAAGAGTAATTTCACACCTTCTAGTTCATTCAGGAGGTCCTAACAGTCTTTCTGTCCTATGTGTCAGGACTGGACAGACTACGATGAGAAGGCCAGTGAGTCTGTGGGGATCTATGAGGTCACACATCAGTTCATCAAGTGCTGAAAAATAAAGAGGTCTGATTGAAGAACAACTGACTGGTTACTGAACGATACTGATTTATATGAACTACACCACTCCCTGTTAGTCAGTGCTGATTGCCTGTCGCTGGTAAAAAGGCTTATTATATGCAAGATGCAATATTACGATAATAAAGTGTGGAATGATTGGGTAATTGTGTGTGTGTTTATGTGGGCAACCCAGCTAAATAAATTTTTAATAAAATGATACAGAAAAGGGAAAGAAGAAACTATTTCTGCATGCCATTATGACATATGGCAAGTAGGTTTACAACGCTGAACATTGTGGGATATTTTAAAACATTTATTAGATATTTAGTAGAGGTACTGTTTATGCAAACACCAGATTTTATTGCTCTGATTTTAAGTATTGAAATATAAATGCCATATAAATATATGTTGAAGCTGCTGTATAAATACAGTGTCATGGGATATTATTCACTATTATTACACGGCTCTCTGGAATGCTTGATTCTGATTGGTCAGTTGAGACATTTGCAGGTTCGTTCTTTTCAAATA
>JAUCMT010000047.1:1260520-1272577 GCA_032357475.1 Enteromius thamalakanensis
ACACAGCTGGACTCAAATGAAGGTGTAGAACCATCTCAAAGATGATCAGAAGAAATGGACAGCACCTGAGTTAAATAAATGAGTGTCACAGTAAAGGGTCTGAATACTTAGGACCATGTAATATTTCAGTTTTTCATTTTTAATAAACATGTTTTTCTGTCAATATGGGGTGCTGTGTGTACATTAATGAGGAAAAAATTAACTTAGCAAATGGCTGCAATATAACGAAGAGTGAAAAATTTAAGGGGGTCTGAATACTTTCCGTACCCACTGTATATTAAGCGGCACATGAAAGATGTCTCTTAAAATCTAAAAATTATTATTTTTTAATACAATTTAAAATATGCAAGTCATTCTTTTTTAATGAAACTAAATTTTTAAGATTGAATTAAATAAATGTTTTTGTTTTTTTTGTAATTTAAAAGTAATTGAATTTATTATGAAGATGAAATCTTTTGCATGATTGTAATTGTTCTAGTTCATAAATGTATAAGCTTTTATTTTAAGAAATGATATGGTCTTATTAGACTCTGGTGTGCCAGTCTTCCTGTCAGAATCAGATTTTTATATCGTCTCTTATTCTCCTGTAGCCCGACGTCTGATGGGGCAGGAGCTGCGGTTCTGGCCAGTGAGAAGTTTGTGAGGAGGAACGGATTGGAGAAAAAGGCTGTGGAGATCATTGCTCAGGAAATGGTCACAGACCTCAGCAGTACCTTTGAGGAAAACAGCTGTATGAAAATGGTAAAAGTAGCTGACACTCCCATCTTGTGAGCAGCACTCGGCCTAAAAAAATATGACTTTTAAGTTTTCCTTAAAAGAATAGGAAAACATTTGTCATTTATTCAACCTCATGTCCTTCCAAATCTGTCTGACTTTCTTTCCTCAAGATATTTTGAAGAATATCGGTACAGATTTGGTTTCCTTCCACAAAAAATACAATGGATTTTTTTTACTCTGTTCATCATAGGTTGGTTATGACATGACCCACCTTGCATCTCAGAGGTGCTTTGATGCTGCTGGGCTGAAGCCGTCAGATGTCGACGTCATCGAGCTCCACGACTGCTTCTCTGCCAATGAGCTCATCACCTATGAAGCTCTGGGACTGTGTGCTGAGGGTGAGATGGGCTGCTTCAAGAGCACAACTTTCTAAACACAAGCTTAGATTAGCAGTGTGCAGTGTGATCTTTTTTTCATTTGTAGGTAAAGCCGGTGAGCTGATTGATCGGGGTGATAATACATACGGTGGCAAATGGGTTATAAACCCCAGTGGAGGACTCATCTCTAAAGGACATCCGCTTGGAGCTACAGGTACGCCTTATCGAACACAGCGTAGGGCAGATCTGGGTGCATTAAAGGAATAGTTCACCTAAAAATGTACTATTTGTTATCCTCTTCTCATAAGAATTCATATGTCAGATTTTTGGTTCATTTATTAAATAATCCAAACACGTCCAATCAGAAAATTTGTGCCCTATTTTTAAAATGTTTGAAAAGTATTTTAAAAGTCTAATTAAATATTAATTAAAATGATTTCATTTCCAAATTCATTAATTATTTACATTTTATTAACAATTAATTATATTGCCATTTACTGCCACCAGCCCTTCATTACACCTGTTTTCATGTCAGTTACTATCAGCAGTTACATGCACCAGACTGTGTTTTGCTTCAGATGTAGAAACACAAATGCGTTAATGCATTTGCTAATATGCTTATATTTGCTCCTGCATACGATGCAAACTACTAACAAGACAGTAGCATTTGCCACCATTGCTGCCCTGCATGACGGTGTGCATCTCCAGTGTGTTTGTGTCTGCATGCATCACCAGCAGGGGGAGTCACATCTCTGAATTTATAAATGGATGCTAGATTCAAGCAGGACATCAGTTCTGGAGCTGACTTGAGTTACTACTAGTTGGTGTGGTTGAATATTAAACTGGTTAGTCTCTTAATTGTAAACTGATTGGTGTCATAAAACCATGTGTAGGACGATGCACTCACTCGATTCCTCAGGTCTGAACAGTTCAGACTCCTCTTTAGTCTTGTACGGTCCTCTAAAGCCATTAACAGTGGTCTGATTATTTTTTTGGCACATGGATCAGACATTTGATTGTATTTACTGTTCCCGAGTCTCACGGTTTCTACGAGGGGTTAGGAGTCAGAGGCTTGCTCTGTCTTATTTTAAGTCTCTTATCCTGTTGGGGATAATGAGCAGAAGTGCAAACAGGATGAAATGCTCAGCCTGAGCGTTACCACAGCAGTCAGGACCTCAGGATTAAGGTGGAGCAACAAGTCACCGGCCGTCCAGTGCTGCAGACACCGGAAACAGCTATTTTTAATGCTATAAAGGCGACACCTACTGGCAAATAATGCATTTTCCATTCAGACCAGAAAGAAAAGACCAACAAGTGGGTGGATAATACGCTATTTTAAACATTTTTATATTTTACACTGTCAGAAAGTTATTATAACCTTAAGCATTTTGTTCTCATAGTTAAATAATGGGTTAAACTAAGGGTAGGTTATATGGTTCAAAAGCATTTATCACCATGCAGTTTGAAATTCTCGTACTTTCTCTCAAATTAAGTGGTCTAAATGTTTTTTATTTGACTTTGGAACATAGAACCAGTCATAAGGGTTAGTCTTTTGAAATTGAGATTGATACATTGTCTGAAAGCAGAATTAATAAGCTTTCCATTGATGTATGGGCAATATTTGGCCGGGATACAACTATTTGGAAATCTGGAATCTGATGGTGCAGAAAAATCTAAATATTGAAAAAAAATGTCTTTATAGCAGGCTTAATAAAGTACTTACCAATGCAAATTTCATGTTTTGATACAGATTTACAGTAGGAAATTTACAAAATCTCTTCAAAGATAGGCATTCCATGGTGAGGGGATTTAAATGAATTTTTTATTGATTACTCACCCTTATGTCTTATATCACACAGACTATTTTGACTACTTTTTGGTACCTTTTTGGTCCTTGAACATTAAGGACCCCTGCTATCTATGAGAAGTTCTCTGATCAAATCCAAAACATCTCAATTGGTGTTCTGCAGTTGAGCAAAGGTCTTATGGGTTTGGAATGGCATGAGGGTGAGTAATAATGAGAGTATTTTCATTTTGGGTGAACTAACCCTTTAATGTATTTGGTCTTGCGCTGCTACCAAATTTTGCTATTGCCAGTACATCCACAACATGCTGTTGTGAGCATGTTAGAAATACTGCGTGCTCCATGTGTCCATACACATGAATATTAACAGACCAATAGATAAGACCCCAGCATCCACCCGAGCAAATATCATGAGTTAGTCATTTGATAACTGTCAATAATGTAACAATATTCTTTATTGTATAGAGCCATTAGGATCGATAAAAGCACATGCTTTTTTAAACTTGATGGTAAGTGCTTAGTCCACTTTTTGTTCACTAGAGCACAGAAGTATCAACAGGTCACAGAATACACACTCAGATAGAGCAGGTAAAGGCGGTGGATGAACTCTGGCCTGTTTTTATGGCTCAGGTCTGGCTCAGTGTGCAGAGCTGTGCTGGCAGCTGAGGGGGGAGGCGGGGCCTCGGCAGGTGCCCGGGGCAAAGGTCGCCCTGCAGCACAACATCGGTCTTGGTGGAGCGGTGGTCGTCACTCTCTACAGGATGGGCTTCCCTCAAGAATCAAGGTATGTTTAAAGCTAAAATGTGTTGCGAACTGAGCACTGAGATGACTAGCCTAAATATGTCCAGTCATTATTTTTATGCTTCTATGATGTGTATATTAAAAATTCTGTATTTAAAATAATTTTCCAGTTTAGCTAAATTGTAATTATTATTTAGCTAAATTGTAAAATATTATTGCAATTTAAAAATGACTTTTTAGTATTTTTAATATTAAAATAAAATTAGGTTAATATTTTTTTTAAATGCTATTTATTTCTGTGATACAAAGCTAAATGTTGCTCAGGCTTCTGATATGATAATTAGGTGCTCATTAATTAATCGTCAGTGTTATTTTTTATATTTTTTTTAAATTTAGTTTTATGTTTGAATGGTTCAGCTCTGTTTGTTTGAGTGTACAAAACACTGGGTTCAAAATCCAAGGTACAAGTGATTATATTTCTATATGAACAACAGTACTGTACATGCATAACAGCATTTAAGTCTGTATAAGTAGATATAGTTTGTGAAGTTATAACAAGTCATTAGAGTATAAAAAAACCCTTTAAGAATTGTTGTTAAAAGCTGTAGTTCTTTTACATACATTAACCTAGACCTTTGGACTTAGTTTACACCATACATTCAGCAGCAGAGTTATACTGTCTGAACTATACCTTCTCAGCTCTCGGATCGCTGCAGTGGCCACCAGCGCATCCAGCGACCTCAATGGCTTCAAAGCTCACACCGTCTTCAAGGAGATAGAAAAGAAGCTACAGGAGGTAATCCATCAGGCTGCCTCTCACCAATTATACCATGCAAATCAGCCCGTTTGGGGTTTATTAATGTCTTTGCGGTTTTTGCAAACCTATTACATCCAAAATCAGTTGCGCAGATGAACAAGAATGAACAACGGCTCTTTTCTTGGAAAGGGTAGTATTCCTAAATCACATCGCAAATGACTTTTTAAATTAGGTCAGCGTGGATGTCAATCTGCAGTAGATGTAATTTGCACCAGGAATAATAAAATAGCATGCTGTGAAAATCAGTGAAGAATGAGATTCATAGGGGTTTTCAAGTGGGTGAACAACTATTTTGTACATGTTAAATTATGTCATTATTTTTTGCAGGAGGGAGAGGCATATGTAAAGAAAATCGGTGGGGTTTTTGCTTTCAAAGTGAAAGACGGTCCCGGGGGAAGTGAAGCATTATGGGTCGTTGATGTAAAAAATGGCAAAGGTTCAGTGACCAATGATGCAGGTGAGTTCAAAACTACATATGTATATATATATATAGAGAGAGAGAGAGACAGTTATTATGACCAAATTATGACATTTAAATTTTTATACAAAATCTTGGGTCAGAAAGGTATTTTTAGATATATTGTTTTTAAATCACACAAATAAATAACATTTTAAAATATATTTAAATGGATTTTTTTTTTAATATTACTGTTCTTAATATATTTTTATCATAAAAATGCATCCTTGCTGTGCATAATAGTAAAATAAAAATAAAAATATTTTGGCTACGAAAAACAGCAGAACAAGTTATTATTTAATATAATTTCTTTGCCAATAATGTAATTTTTGCATTACACATTGAACAGTCATTTGTCAGATTTTACTCTGAAGTCAGTGTCTTCGAGAGCAGTTTGTCAGACAAATGTTACTATCAGTCTAAAAAGTTTGTCTGTTTTTATCTCACACAGGTATAAAGTCAGACTGCACCATCTCTATGTCTGACGCAGATCTGCTTGAGCTGATGACGGGGAAGTTGAATCCACAAACGGTACAGTTTGATAATGGTTTATTCTTAGTGGTCTGTTGATGTATTTGTATAAAGAAAAGAACATTGAAGCTGTTCTGATAAGTTGGTGTGTATCAGTGTAGTCTGAGGGCTGGATAAGGTTTGAGAGTGTCCTGGGACAGAGCCAGCGGTCCAGGATTAGTCCCTCTTAAACCTCGTCCCATGGCCTACAGACACACTGACCGTTCGTCTGGCCTTCTAACTAAACCTCCTCAATGCAAGCCTCTAACAAATAACAGCCAACACAAGATTTACACACCTATTTGACTGCAATTTTAAAAAGTGTTTTTGTATCCTTCAAGTTTCAGAAGTGCACCATGAAAAATATACAATAAATACTCATAGTCACACAATGCTGATGTTGTTAACTTTAACAATTTGAGAACAGTGTATAACAATAATAATAATAATATTTTGCATGGTTTAATAAGATATGAGCTAAATGATCAAAAAAAGTAAAAAGATAAAAAGTATCAAGTAGACATTAGAAATTGTGGCTTTAGAAAGAGATATTTCATTTGATTCAACATAAAATTAATTTCACATGAGCATTAACAAAACATAAACTATGGAACATAAAAGATCATTTGAAAAAACATCTTATTTTTTGTATTATTTTGTATTATTTTCAGTATTTTTTGTTTATAAAATGAAAGTTATTGGTAACTAAAGCAAAGTAAATGAGAGAAATGGAAGACATATTACAGGTTAAAAGTCTTATTTGGGTCATGCTTCCAAGACGCAGACTCGTAAGTACAGCGTAAGTACAAGTACTCGTAAGTGATCCGTAAGTACAGCGAATATCCAAACAACACTCAAAACATTACGTGCCAGATTTCCTAGCATCAGAGCAAACTCATTTGGTGCTAAAATATTAATTTGACAATTTACTAAAGACGCGCAGTGAAGAATTATACGAAAAATACGTGGGACATAGTTGGGCCTGATCTTTTAAAATATGCATTTGTAGGAGTTTCCCTTTCAGACATGAAATTTATGGAAAGCGAGATTTAAAATAAATCACAATTTGCATTTACTCTCATCTAATTCCTTGAATTTACTCTGTTATTTAACGCCATTTTGTAGCAATGTTGCTAATGTTTCTGGCTGTCATTGCAACGGTGGCCTTGTAGATTAATCTAATGTCAAGGATGACCTTTAACCTGTGATGCGCAGCTCATAAAACGAAACTAATCTCTATGAAAGAAGATTAACATTGAGTTACTTTGACATTCCCTTGACCTGGCTTTAGCTACTGTGACATGCATAGAGTATTACACCGCATGTCCACCCATTTCTTTTGCCTGAAACACACACATCAAAGCTTCCCGACACAGAATGACACTCAGAGCAAAGCGGAAATCTTTTACGCAATCCCAAATTAGGCTAATAGCCTCTACTCCACCGATGTGAGTCAGAGCATGAAAAAGAGATGGTTTTCATAAGCCCTTTAAAATGTCATTCCCCTGTGATTTACACCCATCTGTGTTGACTCAACCAATCTCCATCATGTCTGTCCATCTGTGGAACGCTACATCAGACATCAGATGGTTTGACAGAAGCTTCATCCAAAAATTAGCCACTCTTTTTACAGTAATACTCCATAAAGGGAATCATTTTCAGTTTAATCCCAAATAGAAAACCTGAGCCGTTTAGAGCTCAAATCCATCATGCTCATGACATTTACAAATGGTCAAATGGAGAGAAACTCGCATGACATGTTGGGGGTGGAATCATACATGCTCTTAACCTTATTATTTTGTGTATAGAAATATGTGTATGTTGTAGATTTACCAGCCTAAATCTTTTAGTTTTTTAGGATTTCTGAGATAATAATATTGTTTTTATTATTATTTTGAAAAAGTTTATATATAGTGTTTTTTTTTCTTTAAAATATTCATTCTTTTATTGGTGGATTGGCATTTTTATTTTGCCAACTAGCTGAAGTAAAATGTTTCAAATTATTAATTTTATAAATATAATATATATTTATATATATAATAATTTATTTTATATTATTTTTATATTTTATATATCTGAAAAGAAAGGTGTTACCATTCCAGTTTGTAAGAGTTGTTTGTAAAAGAAAAAAATAGATTTTAATTTTTATTTAATTTATTATTTTTTTAATGTTTTATTTCAGTTAACATTTTATTTCAAGCACCAAAAATGTCTTTTGTGACTTTAGTTATCTATTATAACCCTGTTCTATGGAGCCTTAATTTTTCAGTCTTGTATTCTCATTTAAAGGCATTTTTCCAAGGAAAACTGAAGATAACTGGGAATATGGGAATGGCCATGAAACTTCAAAACCTTCAGCTGACACCTGAAAAATCCAAACTGTGAAACTGCATCTTCTGATGAACAGGGAAGTGCCACAGATTCATGCAAATGAATGCTAGAATGGTTAATTAATTTCTAAATTAATTTTTTTTTGGTGAAATTGTATGAATGAAGTTGTGTAACATCACACAATAATAGTGAGTCTGTTGATCATGCAGCGTAACTGCATAAAGAAAACTGTGTTACTAACATACCTGAAAGACATAAGCAAAGCATGTCAAAAAGGATCCTGTACAATAAAATTTATATTGTGGTATTTCGGGAAGAACACAAGAAAAATGGGTAACAGTTCAGAATAGGGGGTCAGAATAATGCATTAGTTAAGCATTAATTAATGGTTAATTTGTTCACAATTAAGCATTAGTTGAGCAAAACACACTAGTGATTAATGTTTAACTTTACATCATTAATTAGTAGTGTGTTTTTGCTCATCTAATGCTTGACAAATTAACCATTAATTAATGCTTAACTAATGCATTATTCTGACCCCCTATTCTGAAGTGTTACCGAAAAATGTCATGTTTTCTTGGGAAAGATATCACAGTTAAGTTGCCTCCAAATACGTTTTGTTTAAATGTGATCAGCAAGTCACCACTTGAATCATGAAGATGAACATGGAGCCTGACCTCTCAGTTACTAGCTGTCCTATAATGTGCATCTGACGGACTAATAATCAGTTTAATAATTAGATTTAAAGTTACACCTGCAAATGCTTATGTTGGACCTTTATATCTAGTATGGAGTCAGTTAACTTAAAACAGAAGCTAAGAGTAACAGACTTTGATTCTGAGGCATTAGAACTGTAGGTGCTGGTATATTGCCATTTCAAAGTATTTTTGTATAATTGTATATTAATCAATTTTGTAAACAAGTAAAATTGATCAATAAATATTCAATTCACTTCAAAACGTGCTGTCATTTTCCCATAAAGTTTTAGAATATAAAATAATACAAATCTGCAATATTACAATAGAGTCTCTGCACTGATGCAGTAGCTTTTGCTTTGTTGCTACAATAAAACATGTTCATTTTCTTTCATCTAGATCATTGTTGAATAGCAATGTTTAGACAATGCATTTTTTTATCCATAAATCAAGATGATTTATTACACACCTGCTGAAACAGTTTGACTTTTACTGTTTCTAGATGCATCCTTCATCTCTAACTCTTTCAGCACTGCATATCGTATAATAATAATGATTTTCCCCTTATGCTCTGGTTTTGTTAAAACTTTAATACGAACCAGCTACCGAAGTAAATTTGCGAGAACATCTAAGTAAGCGGATGGCGATATGAGAGAATAATTGACTTCATTCTTAAACCTGAGTAAAGAGGATTAGTTAAGCTCATCAGCAGACTGAACACAGCAGAGCAATAGCTTTTTTTTTTGGATGGAAGAATACAATTTTTTTTCTGCTTTTTAATGAGCAATTAGCCAGGGTGTGAGTCTTGTGATGTAATGGCAGTGCTGTTTCCTGCTTTGCATGTCCATGTGGCCGTATGAACCTGGTGGCCTTCTCCTTCTGCTCATCCCTGCACTCCTTACTAATTACACATCCACAATCTCTGCTATCTCACAGACCGTTAAACCACCAGCAGCCAGAATAATTACGACAGACCTCTTACATACAGGAAGGAATCTAACAAAATGAGCAAGTGCTGGGCTGCTGCTCTGTTCTGAACATGTGAAACGCCTTTACGTTTTACAGTTTAGTTACATTTAATAACAATTACTCTCCCTTTGCAATACGTTAACCCACGCGATATGTGCATCTACACATATGAGTCATCTTCGAGCACTTATAAAATGAGAGGAAATGCATAGTTTTAGTAGGCATATAGAGTGAGTCATTATTTTATGGAATTTCATTCAAATCACAATTATTACATTTGACATTTTTCATACAAAGAATCCATACAAGTTGTGTAAGGCTTTGAGAGTGTGTGGCATGACGCGTGAGTCCATAAAGCCCATATTATTTTGTGTTCATTTTAGTTGGGCTTGCCCTGAAATCAAGACGTTATACACTAGAGCAGGGATTAGAAACCATCCTCCTGAAGAGATACAGGTCTGTTAATACTCAAACTATACTGTTCAAACATTTGGGGTTGGTAAGACTTTTTATGTTTTTGAAAAAAGTGAGCTTGACAGCCTTTATCTTATTTTTGACATTATTTGATGAAATTCTAATCAAATTATTGATTTAAATTTAAAATAATAAACTGTAATTTATTAAAAAATGTAATTTACTTACAGCTGAATTCAGTCTTTAGAGTCACATGATCCTACAGAAATCATAATTGTTAAATTTGCTGCTGAAGTGCTAAATGTTGGTTTGCTGCTGAAGAAATATGTTGTTTTTGTTTCTCTGAGAATGGTTTAATGAATAGAAAAGCCAAAAGAACAGCATTTATTGGAGTTATAAACAGTATTAATGCCATCATTACTGTCACTTTTGATCAATTTAGTGCATCCTTGCTAAATAAAACCATTCATTGTTGAAATAAATAAATCATGATGAACCCCAAATGTTTTAACAGTTGTGTGTACATCTATATGTATTCCCTAAAAAATATTTGGACACGAAAAAGTGAAAAAGTCAAATTTGTATAAATAATAAATGTCAGTGTATTTGATGGTTAACTTGCATCTACAAACAAATGATGCTCTTGTCTTAAAGATCTTATATATTTACGTATAAGCTAGAGCTATCTTTAAGTTTCGGGGTTGTCTACAGCTCTGGATGGAGGTAAGAGCCTGATATAATGCACTGAAATTTGGACTTTTAATCCTACAAGTGTCCAAAAACTTCTTGGGGCCACGGTATGTGTATAAATCTTTTCAGGAGACACTTTTTTTTCTCTCTCTGTTACTGAAAGAGCAGAGAAAGCATTGAAAAGAAGACAATAAAAGATCTCAGCAGCATAATAAAACGACATAGATCCACGTTCCTCAGACAAGCTGTTCGTGAAGAGTGCTGTTCCTCTCTCCTGTGGATCACAGGGATGACAACAGCACTCGTACATACACACTTCTTCAGCCAGGAGCACTGCCTCTGGAGTCCACAGCGGTCAGCGCATGCCTTCAAGTCCCGCTTCAGCTTCCCGTCGTGAAATTCCCTACAAAGACATTCACACACAAATCCAAAAGCTCGCAGCTCGGCCTGTGAAAGAGTCTAGACATTGGTCTCCAGGCCGTTCATGTCTATGGTGCAGTGGTCTTTGTCTTTATGGTCTCGTTTGTGATGGTGCGGAGACAGGTGAGGGGACTTCTTCTTGTCAGGGGGCCTGATGCCCTCCTCCAGCTGCATGAGACGGGCCACGTCTGGAGACAGGTGCTCGGGTTTCCTCGCGGGGCCCGGCGGAGGGGGCTGGAAGCAGCCGTTTTTCTGATAGGACATCATCTGCTGGATGCTGATCATGGGCTTGGTCTCACAGATGAGAGGGATCTGCGAAGAGAAGAGATGAAGTCTGCATTTTTGTAGTTTTATTATAGTATTTTGAATAACCTCTACGAACCTCCTCGCCCTCCTTCACGAAGTCTTTTCTGCATATGTGTGCCATGATTCCTGTGGCCAGAGCATCGCCCATCACGTTCACCATCGTTCTGAACCGATCCCTAACAGACACACGTGTAAGCCTCATAATCAGAAAGTATCATTAGTGTTGCTAAATCTGTACGGAACTGGATTACTTTTACTGTTGCTGCAGCTCTGCTCTCTGAAGGAGGATTGGACTTGCCTAAACGTGATTTTGAAAGGATTCAAATCCTAACATCAATTGTTTAAGGCTAGTTTTGAGTAGTGGGCTGTTTTGTTTTTTGTTTTCTTTACACAGACCTGGCAACCCTGTCAACCATAAACATCGATCTACACTTACAATGGAAATGAATGATTGAGAGAAAGACTTACAGGGCCCAATCCACAGCGATAATAAGAGTGATGTCGTCTGTAGGGAGTCCCACTGAGGTTAACACTATCACCATGGTTACCAGCCCGGCCTGTGGAATGCCGGCAGCTCCGATACTGGCTGCTGTAGCCGTGATGCTGAAGTAAAAAGGCAAACAAATATATATGTATTGTTAAAAAACGTATTGATATCTTTTCGTAAGATATATATATGTATAATTTATCATTATCAAATATGAAATGGATACTCCACACCAAATTTATATTTATATATATGTTACCGGCAATGTGTGAAATGCCGGCATTCTATAGAATGCCTAGGCAATGTATAGAATGCCCGCTGG
>JAUCMT010000047.1:1329894-1341187 GCA_032357475.1 Enteromius thamalakanensis
GTTAAGACTTAGTTTTGTGGACGTTACCATCTTTGATATTAATATTATTATTTTAACGGGTCACAGGCGCTATCCTTGGAATTCAATTCTCATTTAAAATAATGTTGTTAGTTAACCGGTTAATAACCAGTTAACGTGCGTCGGTTGTCGGTTATGAGAAATAACCGAAATGAGCATCCCTAACACACACACACAACTCTAATTTGCTCTGATTATATGGTGGATGATGAAGAAATGTTCTTCTGTTAGTATCTTGTACCGTGTTGTTTTTTGAAAGAAGTACCTGTTTAACTGCATTAGAGATATTGTTGTTGCTTCTTCCATTGTTTCTTGAGAAGGTCAACACACATTGTTATTGTCTGTTATGGTTATATCTCATTATATGTTCTTTATTTAGTCCAAATTCTAAGAGGAAATACAAAGATAAGAAGTTTGGCTTTGGTGGAAAGAAGAAAGGGAGCAAATGGAACAGCAAAGACAGCCATGATGATGTTTCTGGATTCAAGGCCAGGGTGGCTCATGGGAGAGGTGGGAAAAATTCCGGCAAAGGAGGCAAGACAAATGTAAGTGTTTTATTTATTTATTTTAAATCAATACTATTATATTCAAACATTTTAAAGACCTCCCTCACACGTTCATCGCTTTCTTGTTTTAATAGAAACGGCCGGGGAAGGAGGCACGCAGGAAAATGAAGACACGCAAATGAGCTGTATCTTCCCATTAGTACCTCTCAATCAAATGGATTGTGCCATTAAAGACTTTTTTATCTCTATCTCCTATTACTTGGGTGAAGAATGCCTTTGTGTTTTCCAAGACTTGCCCGAGAGCATATTTCAGAAGGTTTTATTTTTTATGTTTGTATTAAGCAGACCAATGTTAGCACATCACCAATAAAGCCATCCGTTTAAAAGTTATTTCATTTAACTTTTCTTTTGCATCTATATTGGTAATGTGTTTTTTTCATTATGTTCAGAAAGCACACGGTCTTGTACTAACTCAGTCAGCACATCAAATCTCTTTTCACAGTGATGTTTGTATTTGCTGTGGGAATAAACATACTGCTTTATCTGCTTGCATTTTCTGCACAACTTTGAGTTTGGCACGCGTCGGATCGGAGCTTTGCATTCAGCGCTGCTCTGAGCCGGAGGAGCACATTAATATTCATGAGATTGTAATTAGTTTATCTGCCCACTGGTCCTGGTTGTAGTATTCTGAGTGTGCCGTCTGGGTTCAGATAAGCACATGAAGTGAGATGTTCATCCTGGGAATCTTAATGTCTCTTTACAAACAGGATCACGAGGAGTCTGAGTTACGCAGGGGAGAACAATAATAGAAATGGCCGATCTAAGAGTCTGCTTCAGTTAAGCTTTGCAAAATCAAAAAGACACTACATCTTCAAAATTGAACTGTTTATTAATAAAATGCTTGGATTTAGGAAAATAACATTTTGAATTTCGCTCAAAAACAGTACAAACAGGCGTTTAACTTTCTAACCTGAAACAACAAATGAAGAACGATACCATAATCGATTCAGGAATAAGCCGATTGTAGAGTAAAAAGAAATGAAGATGGTTGCCTTTAACTGGAACAAAGACGGCATTGATTTCAGCTGTGCCTTCTGAAAATCATGAATACAACATTGTCTCAGTAATGAACATGCATTCTGGAAGCTGAAAATGAATAAGAAGAACTCCTGTTTTTGAAGAGGAAACCATGAATGTGTGTCTATGTACAAAGATGTGAGATCAGCCGACATGAGAGCTGAAGATCTCATCTGGTTTCATCTCCGTTCCTCGAAGAAAATGACCGTCAGCAGGTACAGCATCTGTTTGCTGGGTACCACAAACTTGGCTTTCTGTATTAAGCACACAATGAACAATGTGAAAATTGAAAGAAACGTTCACCTATTTTAGTGTCTGTGGCAGCTAACAAATTAAATCTGATTAAATCAATGAACATTATAACCTTTATACTGTGATTGTTTAAAAACCTCAGTAGACTAGATTTCGTGGCTGTGAGATCGTGGCGATCATGTAAACGTAAATAAAACTATTTTTAATGTATTTTAAGTAGTTGAAGACTTGATTAGCTGATTGCTTTTATTTTAGTGAATCACAAGATTTGACTAGGTGTCATTTACTGTTATTGTAACAAACCATCAGACAGAAATATGTAAAAGCAGTGATTATGGTTGACCTCAGTTCAGTGCAATACTCATAACATCCTCTGACTGAACTGACCTAATATTTATAATAAAATAAGTAATGGGAGAGCTTGTTTTTCCTTTAAGGGTTTCTTTTGGTTTTAGGAAGATCGATTTAAGACCGAATCGAACAGAATATGTCAAAACAACAGTTGTCACTGGGGTGGTATATTTTCAAAAGGTACACTTTTTCACCTATTAGGTTTAAATATGTACACTTTTAGTACTAATATGTACCTTTAAGATACCAAAATGGACCATTTAGGTACTAACATCACGTGTATCTTTTGAAAAGGTACGGCCCTAGTGACAACTTGTACCTGTATTTTCTGAGGGTGCATGCTCACTAGAAGCAAATATCTAGGGAGCAGAAAATGTTTTGCATCATCAAAATACTTCCGATGGATCTTAATCACTAATCATTTGATAAAAAAAGCATAACTATAAAAAGCTTTTATTTCACTGTTCATCCTCATTTTTGTATTTTTTTTCCCCAACAGAAATGTTTCAAGATGTTTTGAGAAGTAAAATTATGCACAGCAATATCTAGACAGCAGAATCTTGTTTTCTGGGAAATTAATTAAAGGTTTAATTAATTAATTAACAGGCTCAGATAAGTGAGCATAATCTCAATTCATGTTGAATTTCTCAGAAAATCACACATAAACTACTTTATTTTGCTTTGAAAGTGAATACATCTTAATTTAAGGATGTTTAGATATTACAAAAGAAGACACATACTCAAGAATATGTTGATGTTTTGCAGTGCATGCAAATATTGTAAACCTTGTCCTTCCCTCTAATTTTATCATAATAATCAACAATGTACGGTTTCAATATTTAATACCTGGGATTGTTGTGACTTGAGAAGGAGACTCAGATCTTCCCTCCATGTGACTCTGTGAATGCTGGGAAGGTTCATCTCTCAGCCCTGGATACGTGGGGTAGGGACTGTAGTGTGGGACATGGATCTCCAGAAACACAGGAACGGAAGAAACAGACTTCGAATAAATACACCAGAAGTCTGGGGCAGAAGTAAACTTTGAAGGAACATTCATAAACCAGATCTTCCTGTTGATTGACTCTGTTCCCGAAGGTTTTGATAACCTCTGAAAAATCTAATGAGTTGCGCAGCTACAAGACTGTCGGCCGTAGCCTGATATCACAGGACTGCCGATTATGGAAAATGAAGTGATTAAAGAACATCAAAGAAGCTTTGGTGTTTCAAGCTTTCACATATACTGTACAACTGCACGAGATAAAGAGAATATTTTTTCATAAAAACGATAGCAGCCCAAAGCGGTTACAGTCTGTGAAGTTTGGATGCAGAGATAAAAAGTTACTTAAAACTCAAACAATGAGAAAGAGCAAAGAAATGATTACACTATACCTTTGGGTGTATATATATATATATATATATATATATATATATATATATACTTTAACGTATAAAGTATATTTGTACTTTAAGTATATATATATATATATATATATATATATATATATATATTACACTTAAAGTACAAACATTGACTATAATGGACAATGCTGTCTTTGTCTTCTTAGCATAACACTTTGTAGGAATTTTCATTGAAGCCATTGCAGAACAATGGTGCCTGTGAAACATACCATGCCATGCCATTCAGGAGTATCCAGTGGATGGGACAGCGCCCCTGATGGCAAGGGAACAAACCCAACATGTTCCCTGAAGGTTCCAGGTACAGGTGGTCTCAGGGTCACCAGCATGGCTGGGAACATGTATCTGTCTGGGTAATGCTGGTACAGGGGAAGAGGCATCGCAAACATTTCTGCTGGATACATTTGCCCTGGTACTGCCTCTTTAACAATGTACTCTCCAGAAAAAGGTGGTGCATCTGTGGATGTATTCGGTATTAATACAATATTCAGTAACACTTTCTAATTAAAAAGACTGAAAAATAACATAATGTTTAAAAGATAAACATTAATATATTTATTATAGTGTAAATGTGATTTAACATGTGACAAAAGAATTATGTGGCTGGATGAATTCACTCATTCAACTAATTTTATGATAATTAAAAATATTTTGTAGGAGGGGCTAGACAATACACCTAATTGCAGCAATTCAGCTACATTTTTTCATGTTTTATTCACATGTACTGAAATTAGTGTTTCAAAAAACAGAATAAACAAACTATTTTATTTATATTAGTAAAATCTATTTATTTAATGCTAAATCTTTACTTTAAAGCAACAAGGACTCTTATTTTGAAAAGTTTATGCTTTACTACTTCCAGCTATTTTTTTTTTTGTAAAAAGAACAGGCAAATCTGCTTGATAATAATAATTACATCATTACAAAAACGTATTATTATTATTATAAAGTGTGTTTAAGCAGAAATAATTGATTAATTTAATTTTAAAAAATGTATTTATTAAGTAATTATTTAAGTAAAGCTGTAATAAGAGTCCTCCCAAAACGTTATATTATATGGTTAATAATAAAGGTTGCCACTGAACGAAATTAGAAAATGTAGTTTAAAAATTATTTAATTGAGAAAAGTACAAACCTGTAGCGGCGCAGTTCTGCGGGCTCGTTCCCGCCGTTGATTTCAGATCACAGTTATCCGCGCTAACGGGACCGCGCGTGCTTACCGGCGCGCGCAGCTCGATGCACGATGTATCGTCAGCGAGCGCTTTAATGTTACTCTTCTTGGTTTCACCTTTAACCCCCTTAGTTGATTTATTGTTATGCGCGGATATCGTTTTTCTGCTGGATAAAGCGGTCTGATCGAGATGCTCGGCACCCGGCGGCTCGGTTCTGATCCGTCTTTGAGACGCGAGGATTCTCGTCCGCTCGTTGATGAGAGAGCACTTCCAGCACAAACACTGCTTGAACTGGCATTTTCCCGAATGGCCTTTTAACTGCACGATGAAGCCGTGGTTCCGACATCTGGCGCACTTTGGGATGCGCACCGCCTTTTCTTCCGTTAATGTTAGTTCGTTAACGTTAGCTCCTGCTGGAATATTTGCCATGGCCTCAAAATATCAGGATCAGTAGTAGTTTTAAATATCAAATGAATGTGTTACATTCGAATAAATTCCGTGTGCCGGGTCTGTCCGCCAAATTAATGAAATTGACAGCTATGTTGCGGGGCAAAAAAGAGTCACGTGATGCTACAGCAGCGTGAGAACAGACTGACTCATTAAACATGTCTGGAAACAGCGAAAATCCCCTAAAGTGGGAAATTCCCTAAATTTAAATACTCACATAAAACTAAACTTTTGACATGATTATTAATAAAACACATCAATGATAAAATCCCCTCAATGAATTAAGCATGTCATTTTTTATTTAATTTAAAATTAAAGCTTTTATTTCATGAATAAAATATGATTGATGTGGATTCCTATTTGACATGTAACCTTATAAATATACCTCACCTAATAACCTTAAATAATTGTGCACAACTAAAAAAGCTGAAACTGAAAGGTTGGAAAATATTATTTAATCATTTAAGCTGCATTTATTTGATAAAAAAAAAAGAATACATTAAAAAGTATTGTAAAATATCACTGCACTTTAAAATAACTGCTTTCTTTCATTCCTTCTTTGATGAGAATAAGTTTATTGAAAAGGATAATAATTTTAAAAATGTCTTTACTGTCACTTTTAATCAATTTAATGAATGCTTGATGAATTCAAGTATTTTTATTTATTAATATATATTAGCTTTGACATCAGCAGTTAAAAATATTAAGCAGCAAACACTGTATTAACACTGATTATAAGAAATGTTCTTTAAGGCCAATTCAGACAAACTCCAACAAACTAATTTGCATATTTTTAGAAAATGTTTATTTTGGAATGAATTACTTTAAAGCATCTGCTCAAACTCTTTAAAAATTGTCCTAAACATTTTCTTTCAGTGGCAATTTAGTGGATCACTGAAGGCAGATTGGCAGCCACCTGCTGCCTGTTTACATAATCTGGGTACATGCCAAATTCATGACAATGGGGTCTGCCCCTGTAAATTTTTTCTTTTGAATGCCTTGTTGTCATTGGCCGCGTATATAGTTAAGCCGTCAGGGGAGGGGCTTCAGTCCCATCTTACTGCTATTAAAATGACTGATTATCCTGTCAGGATCGCTCTGGCCTAGTTTTGACTGACAGAATAGAATAGTTCATCCTGGCACAGTGCCACAGATGCAGTGCTATATTACTGTAACTCTTTTACAAGGTCACCTAACCCCATTATCTTAATAAGGATTATAATTAATGCAATTTCAAAACTGATCATCTCATGCTTTTTCTTCCTTCCCATATCGCTTCAGGGTGATACGTTTTTAAGGAAATTTGTGTGAACATCCCGGAGGGGTGGTGCAGGGCTTCATCGGATTTTTAGGCTAAATTATCCATGCACTCGATATATGTTTTCAATATATGTCTTGTATATATGTAAACTACATAAATTATAGTTCACCCAAAAATTCTCAAGTAGTTTTAATCTGCCTAAGATAAAACTTTGTGACCAGGATGTTTTGGTCACCATTGACTTACATAGTTAAAAGGAAAAAATACTATGAAAGTCAATGCTAACCCAAAACAGCCAAATCACCCATTTTTGGGGGGTGAACTATTTCTTTAAATAACAGCAAGATTAAATTAACTGTAAGTCACTTTAGCATTTCAAACATATTAATTCAATGAAATGTTTACACAAGTTGGAAATGAGCTTATTAGAATATGTTTTACAAGAATATATATATAAGCTCATATATATATATTTTAGTCCATGCTTAGCCCACCTCAAACTCTGAAACAGCAATTTTGGAGTTAAAACTGTATACCAAATATTTAATCCAAATTCTATGCGGATCACTATTATATTACTCTTTTATAAATACACTAATAAATAAACAAAGTAAAAATATAAAATAATATATATTTATATAAAACATATACTAGTAACAAATAACTAATAATGCAGAATTTGTTTAATCAATCCCTTACAATGTTAATAATGTCATAATATTTATATCGTAGTTTGATAGCACGCGACCCTTCGGCGCAGTTATTATTTATACTCGCTTACGTTTGATGTCGTCATTGATTCAAATTGCCAGTGAATCTATTGGAGATTCAGTGAAGGAGCGACGCCATCCGGACGCGCTTTTGTTTGTGGATGAACGCTCTAACCCGTTTCGGAAATGTGGACAGTAATTGGGAAATTATTATTTTTTCATTTTTTAGTGTGGGAATTATACTCCGCGAAAGGTTTGTTGCATTCTCTTTTAGAAATGTAATCATCCGGAGCCTCTTATAGTGGACTGAGTCAATGATGCTGTGTTGGATATTTCGTGGGTGCGCGAGACTAAACACTCCAGACACACTGCAGCCCCGTGTTTCCACATTTCTGCTTTTTAACACACTTTACTAAAAAAGAGCTGGTTTTGCACGCGAGTAGGATGATTTATGCGTTTATTGTTTCGTGAGCGTCACTATCCGTAACATTTCCGTCTGTAATTGCACTGAAAGAGAAAGATTTGTGGGTGTTTTCTTTGTCATGGCTTTATTGAATTTGGTGCTCAAAGCACGCTGTGTGTTTGTGTTCGCTCATGTGTTATTGTGCAGTAGTAGATATATTGTGATGGTTGCAGGTGATCTGTCTGGGCGACTGTAAATCTCTTCACTGTCGTTCTTCAGGTACTGAAACTGGCGCTGAAACGGAGTGCGAGGACGGACAGTTTCAGTGCAGCAATAAGAGATGTATTCCCACCATATGGAGATGCGATGATGATGATGACTGTTCTGACAACAGCGATGAGGAGAACTGCCGTGAGTAGCTTTTACTCACACTGACTGACACGCATGAGAAACGAGCAGCTGTGCATCAACAGAGAGACCAAACAAAAAACACACCACGGGCATCAGCATTTATTGGGTTTAATGACTAATAACTTTTCGCCTTTGATATACTGAATTTGTACTGTGCACCTGTATCAAATAACACAAAAACAAAGATTACTTCAATCATTTCAAGAATAATTGTTGAATTTTGATTTTGTTTTGTGCATGTTAGAACCATTTAGTACAGTTAATATAAACAAATGGCAATATGTTCAGGGTCAGAAGATGAATAATTAAGCTTTCCATTGATGCATGTTTTGACATGATACAGTAGGACAGGATTTGGATACAACCATTTGAATATCTGGAATATGAGGGTGCAAAAAAATACTGAGATAATCACCTTTAAATGTCCAAATGCAACACAGTCTCACTCCAACTCATCACTTTTTAAATATTAAATATATTTTTACTTTTATTGGAGCACCAAACACCACCCCTACCCTAAACCTAACCACCTCTGAACAATATAAACACACACACACAGGCAAATGCTGTTACTGTACTGGTATTCATTGCACAAACTAATCATAAACGATCAGTATAAATACATTACAAACAAGTCGTGTCACATTCCAAGTCTTCTGAAGCCATAGAAGTCTTTATGTGAATAAAAGAGTAAAACACAAGGTTTTAATCATTAAAAAAGATCCTGCTCCATCAACGCGCTCACGTCTCATTCAAAAATCATTCTACAGTCCCGTAGCACAACGCAATCGGTCACGAGACACACAAGAGCCCATAGCATTTCACAACCAACGTCGATGTAGGGATTCTCGTAGCAGCATTTTTTGAAGTCGCACAGACTGCAGCAGCACAAAGGAAGTATATGGAATCAAGCGTTTGGCCTCAAAAGACTTGGAATATTAATATTGTTCAACTAAATGTTGATGGTGGTTGTACTTGCCTGCTATAGCCTGTGTTTTATTGACAGATGGTAGGTTTAGGAGCAGGGTTTGGGTTACGTGCTCATAAATGTGTAAATACTATCATTTAAATAAAACTGTTTTTACATTGAAAAATCACACCCCTACTTAAATGCAATACTGCCATTGTTTTTATCCAATGTATCTTTTAATTATGACACTAAAATGCACAACAGAGATAAAACAACAGAGAACCTTTCACATAGAAACGTGAGTAAAATGGGTAACTTGAGCTGCAAAAAGCGACGCAAAAGGATCTTGACCAAGCCTCAAAATGTTGGAGTTGGAGTGAGACTGTGTTGCCAAATGATGTTCTTAGCAATGCATATTACTAATAAAAAATTACGTTTTAATAATTTAGCAGTTGGAAATTATCTATAAATAAATAAATATCTTCAAGGGGCTTATCCTACTCAAAGCATACCTGCAAATGTTAACAGTATTGTTTACAATTTGACTGTTTTTGGACGAAGCATAAACTATATAAACAAAATCTGAAGTGTTCATCCAGCTGGACATTCCCAGCATTCCATGCATTGTTCTCTCATTAGTTGCTTAATTGTTTTGTACAGTAGCTTTTAAGAGATTTTTGTCAAGTGTGTCTTGGCTCATCAGCTTATTTTTTAAAGGCTCAAGGCTGAAAACAGGTCAAAGTGAGTGCTTGTTTTCTTAAGCAATTTATGTGTCACCACATCATGCGCCTGTTGAGTTTACTGTTATGACTGCTCCTTCAATTTCTCTCAACAAAGGGCAGTCGTGCAGTCTGAAGTTATTGCATTCAAGCAATGCAACACGTCCATGTGGGATCCCGGCTGTCATAATAGGGAAATGTTTTTTACTTCCACTTTGTTCATTGATCCAAGCGCACACTTAGGTGCAGCAGATCTTTTGTTGTCTTATTTTTAATAGAACAGAATGAAAAATAAGCCTGTTTGATTTTCTGGCGTTGCTACTAGATGAATAGATTCTTGATCCTCATGTCTAATTACTTATCTTGTTGTAACAACTATTGGCACAGACACCGCTGACCTCCACCCCAACGGATTCCCCTGATGCTTCTCCATCCCATCCCATCCCCCCTGTCCCTTTTATCCTCCTCCTATACCAGCACCCCCACCCCCATGTCAAATGCAACGGATTCATGCGCACGCTGTCTATATATCCCCCTCTAATGCATGACAAGGCCGTTCGTATGTGCGTAGAATCATGTGATGAGTTCTTGATTCGTGACCTGCCCTCTCCATAGCACACATTGGCGAACGCAGCCATTTGATCGCGTGTCACGAAGATGAGTCATATTTGTCAGGCTTATTGAGTCGTGTTGAATTGTCTTTCTGCAGTTTAAAATGATTAATAATCTGAGACTGAAAGCATAAAATGAGTTATATGTGATAAGCAGCAGATTAGATATAGCAGCGGTTTTGCTTCAGGACCCAGATTTTACTTTCGAGTGTGACCCATAGTTGTTTATCATACAAAAATAAACAAAAATGCCCTTAAAATTCAACATAGTCATTTATTACTATTACCTTTGGCCCACTTTTGGCTCCTGAAACACCATACAGTGCATCAGAGTATAAAAATATCTAAAGTAATCTACGTTCTCAGGTATAAAATATACATTACGCCTAGTTTGAATATTTGATTATATATGAAGAATTAATTTGCAAAAATGGATAACTCTGTTTTTTCATTGTGCATTCCAATTAATCTCAATAAAATGGCAGTTGTGTTTATTTGACTAGGTAATAAAACAAAAAACCTGCAAAAAACCCACAATAAAATACAATAAAAAAACATGATGTAATAAATGTGGTTTTGCAAGCAAACTCTTCAGATACACACACACACACACATATATATATATAAATGTGTGTGTGTGTGACCCTGGACCACAAAACCAGTCTTAAGTCGCTGGGGTATATTTGTAGCAATAGCAAAAAATACATTGTATGGGTCAAATTTTTTATTTATTTATTTATGATCCTAAGTAAGGATCATGTTCCATGAAGGTATATAGTCAATTTCTTACTGAAAATATGTTAAAACTTAATTTTTGATTAGTAATATGCATTGATAAGATCTTCATTTAATCAACATTAAAGGTGATCTTCTCAGCATTTAGATTTTTCTGGACCCTCAGATTCCAGATTTTCATATAGTTATCTGTCAAATATTGCCCTATCCATCCAAATCATACATCAATGGGAAGCTTATTTATTCAGCTTTCAGATCATGTAGAAATCTTAATTTTGGAAAATTAACACTTAC
>JAUCMT010000047.1:1349837-1360245 GCA_032357475.1 Enteromius thamalakanensis
ATCTTTATCATTGTAGGGTGGTTGTGTACACACACTCCCAACACACATTTCAGTCCAAACAGCTTGTAAAAGTGCATTTGGCACCAGATGACACCTTTAATCTAAACTGTACAAACTGCATAGTGCCTCAGGTGAATGTGGCAAAGTCCTAAAGAGTAGAGCCTTACACAAAATCCAAGCGAGACGGTGAAATGCTTCTTCCTCCACCTGCAAAACTATCATTAATCCAGAGTCGAGGGTGAAATCCAGCCTGGAGGAGCAGAACAGACAGCACTGCTGACTGCTGAAGCTTCGTTCTAGTGCTATCTCTAATGTTTGAGCTCTAATGCCAGATGGCAGCGTGCCCCCTGCCAAGCACCGTACGACCCCTGCGAGGCTTGTGCTCGGTGATCAAAGCTCCACTGAGCTCTGCCCAGAGGAGACGCAGTCCAAATGCATCATTGTTGAGGAAAGCTGGGCTGAAACCTGCCCAGAGAAGAAAGGGCATTAAAAGTCCTCTTCTAGCGTCACGCTCAGACCCAACAGAGCAGCTGTGGAAGATGAAATGGCGTTCTTCATCATTTATCGCAAACATATTGCGAGGCCCGAGGTCGAAACAAAGGAGAACGCAGTTTAACGATTACCACCAATTTGTCAGCAGTGAAGTATTACACTGTCTAGAAACAAATCTAGCATCGATTGAGGGAAATTTGCTGTGAAGAATAAGGAAGGATCCTTGTGAATTGTGAAGGAGGTGCTCTGTTTTCTGTGAAGATGTGAAAGAAGGCTTGTGTGATGTTTACGACTGCTGCTTAAATGATGTCTGTAGGAAACAGCCCACACATTTATATGCACTTTACTAATCGAACGCGTGCACACCACACACACGCAGACTCTTTGTTCTGAGGTTAAACTAGCATCAGCACTCTTATATGTTATGTTAGAGCAAATACTGGAGGTCTCCGACCATATGGTGAGTGAGAGCTACCAGAGGAGAACAGCTGTATCCATTTTGTTTCTTTACCTTATGCTTTACACATTAACATTTGACTGATAAGTCTGTCTTTTTAATTTTTAAAATAATATAAATATCATGATTTTTAGCAAACATTATATAATTTAATACACATTGTAAAAAAAACAATAATTCACAACAATTAAAATAATTGTTTACCACACGGCCTTAATTATTATTTTTTCGTTATGTTCACTATAATATTTTAATTTTCACTCAGTACAACTTAAACTTTTAAGTTGAGTATACTTCCGATGATGGTTCCTCAAAAGCAATGTGTGCAATAGAATAGAATACTGGTATTGTGTTTTTTTTTAAAACAGAAATTCTGCAGTAATTATTTAAAAATAATATTTGAAAAACAGTGTTTTGAAAAAGCATGATGCATTCAACAAAAGCATAATATTTTTACCAATCTTATTGCTCAAAGTAGGTTTGTTTTGTAATGTTTATAAAAAATATATCACTATAAAGAAAATGAATGTTTTTTTTACTTTCATAACAAAACAGTTGCACTCCATGCTATATTTTTGGAAACACTTTGGAATAGGAATCACTTATTCACTATTAAATATAAGTTTTCCTAAATATTATTAATAGTTAGCTAAGGTAGTTGTTAAAGGGATAGTTCACCCAAAAATAAAAATTGTGTCAATAATTACTCACCCTCATGTCGTTTCAAACCCATAAGACTTTGTTCATCTTCGGAAAACAAATTAAGATATTTTTGATGATATCAGAGAGCCATCTGTCCCTCCATAGACAGCAATACAACTGAAATGATCCCAGCTCCAGAAACATAGTAAAAACATTAGGGTAAGTTATAGAATAGGACTAGGAATGTAGAGTAGGTCATGTAGAATAAGGCATTAATATGTGCTTAATTACTACTAATAAATGGCAAATATTCTAGTAATATGCATGCTAATAAGCAACTAGTTAAGAGATCCTTAAATGGTTTCTCACAACCATTATAAAGCGTTTTTAATGTCACAGGATTGTTCTTGATACTTATTGGGTAAACATTTTAAGGTATGAAAAAAAAGAAAGAAAGAAGAACAGTTGTACCCATGGGCTCTGTGTTGGACACTGGTTTAGTGTGCATGCTCTCTGACATCCACAGATATCCAAACTGACTAGAAATCATTCAGTGGTCTCCTAATTTCATGTCAAAGTCTCCACTGCAACGCTTACAAACAAAAGTAAATTTGCAGACAAATGTAAACTGTACTACATGTAAATATAAACTGATACCATGGATATCATTAGGTCAGTTATAAGGACCAACATAGTTTATAGTTGGTGGCCAGTTTTGCATGGATTGCATCTCTTTCATTTTTGTCTGATGTCACTTATAGTCAACAATCAGAAAGTAAATGTCCTCATGTAACCATTGTGCAGATAAAGTCTTCAGTTCAGTAATACTGAGGCAAGAAATTGATTGTTCAGTGAAGTGTAATGAAGTTGGACCGGTGCCAGTGCAGTTATAGCACTTCCTTCTAACTACTACTGCAATACTGAGTGCAATGTCCATGCTATCATAAAAAACACAACCGAAGCCTTAAAAATGCCGAATACTGGACTTCCTTCACTTCCTTCTAACTACCACTGCAATATTGTGTGCAATGTCCATACTATCATAAAAAAAAACATCCGAAGCCTTAAAAATGCCTGAAACTGGACTTCCTTGACTTCCTTTACAAGTCATTCAGAAACCCACTGATTAGTCAGTTATGAATTTTTTTTTTGCACATCCCTAGTTCAATGAACTTGAGAAAACCTCTAATAAATAGCATAGAATGAATGGTTTGATGACAGTAAATGTACACGTAGATGTGTATTTTACTATAACCTCTCTTGGGAGACCATTAGACAGACGGCAGCAGAAAATTACCACTGAGAGTGTTAAAGTAGACACATTATCAAATCCTTATAGTACTATAATAAAAGATATGCCTCTCCAAAGCTATTTTACATGCACAAATACACAAGTACAATAAACCAAATGTGTAAGTAACATTATCAGCATCTGTGATAATAAACTCTAATTCTTCATTCCAGCCAGGCTGCCAAATATTGATTTTGCATTGTTAATAGGAGGATGAAAATATGAGGGGATCTTAATGTTAGACGTGAAGGCATGTCATGGGTTTATATTTTTTATATGTGAAGCATGTCCAATCGTGTGATAGAGACGTTTTATTTGAGGATTACACACATAAACATGATTGGGGACAGGCTGTTCTCTGGAGCGGGTATTCAAAGCTCCAGGTATTTCAATTTGTCCCTAAGCCTTAATTCTGGATCAGACTCCGGTTCAAATCCCGTAGTATTATATATGAGAGGAAGTGTGTGTGTGTTTGAGAGAGAGAGAGAGAGAGAGAGAGTGGCAGAGAAGTTAATTGTAGTTTCAAATCATTTAAAGAAAGCTTGAAGACTGTATTCCTTTATCCTATGCTTGTGAAAGTTTTTAAATGACTCTTTTTTAATTACAGTTATCATGCTTAAATTACATGATTGATGCCTTGTTTGCATTATTTCATTATTTTTAAGTATGATAGAAAGTTATTGTTTTGCTGTTATTCTTAGCTGGAATTCAGAAAAATGGTACATTGAAAAAATGTTGTAGGATTTAACTTTTTTGGCAGTTATTTGATCATGTCCTCAAATATAAGGCTTGATTAATCAATTAAATAGAGTGCTTGATTTTCAAATGTACCACAATGATACTCAGCAAATTCGTTGAAGAACTTTTCTTTGATTAATCGTCATAATAATCAGTAGAATGTCTACATTGACTAAGGTTTATTGAGTTTTGATGTGATACTCTAATAGGAAAAAAAACCTAGAACACAACAATATTAGCTCATCAAACCTGTTAGTAAATAGACTGACCTTTTGTTTGCTGATTAGCAAGATTACTCAATCAGTTATTAAAATAATCATCAGTTTACTCAGTTATGAAGATGTACAATGAAAGTTACTCAAATATCAGAATAGTTGGCAAGTTACATGATTATTTCCAACTTGATCTCACGGCAATTCCTACATATTTTACAAGGTGGCTTATTCGTACAAATTCATATGATTTCTGACAAATTGTATGTATTTTACGAGTTGCCAATTCGTATGAGTTTGTACGAATGACCTAAACCTAACCCCGCCCCTAAACCTAAATCGTACAAAATCGAGTGAGGTCATACGAATTAGTATGAATTATCACAAATTTGGCACCTCGTACGAATTGGTCGTGAGACTATGTTGTTATTTGTATGTAGGTATTTGACAAATCATCACAAATGGTTTCTTGATTTCTTAAATTTAACAGGTTACTCAGCAGATTACTAGTGAGGTTTTATTTTTTGAGGCAAGATATTTTAGAACATATTGCCACCTTATTTTATTGGCTATGTGTTTTGCTTTTGACTTGACACAACACTGCCATAGTAGCTCTGTATAATTGGACATGAACAGCCTGCAGATGTATTAACAGCTGAGAACCCAGAGATAATGTAGAGTTTCTGAGTTGGGCAGACCATAAAGTTTGAACATGGGGGAAGAGAGAAACATAGCTGTAGTACTAATTATTTTTACACATTTCCCCCACAAATGTTTCATTGCATTCTTATATTGAACAAACTGTTCTTTCTGATGAAAAAGCACTTGAACCTGACAAATTCGTAAATTACAGCTTGAAAAGTAGGACATTTCTAATAGCACATGAAGGCAGCATTATTTCAGTTTCCATAGTGTTAATAACTTCAGTGTGTATTTTACCAACTAATGTAGTTTTTGATAGTACTTCTTTGAATTGTCTGAAACCTAAAATAAACATCATGTGGTTGAAAACCATAATAGTTATGATATATAATTCTTACCCTGATTTTGAACTTGTGAAGTTTTTTTTCCTAGAACTCAATTACAGCCTTGTTGTTAAGTTGACTTACCACCTGACTGCTGCAGATTCATGTAGGTGCTGATAGTGTTGCCATAGAAACGCATAAGTCTGAGGATGTGGACAGCTTTGAGTAGAACGTGCTCTTAAAATTACATTAATTACTACATGCATTTGACAGCATATGACAACCGCTGAGTGTGTCTGGCTCTGGCCCAGCACCAGCCAAACCATGAAAGTAGATTTGAATTTAGCGGCAGATCATGTGATGCACTCATTGCTGGGTAGATTGCGTACAAATTGTAGTGTGTTACTGATTCCAAATTACACGACTAAAACTGTAGTTAGTAACATAATTCTTTACATTACACAGATTACTTTTGACCTAACTCATTTTTTATATTGGTTTAAAGTAGAAAAATGAAACCTGAAAAGACAAATTAGGACGAAACAATGGGTTCACTTTATTTTGATACTTAAGACATTCTACTAACTATAAGCAACTTTGTAACTACATCTCAACTAATTCTCAACTACATGTCTCTCAGAATAGACCGGTAGGGTAGGTTTAGTGTTAGTAGAATAAGTTGACATATACTTGCAAAGTTTCTGATAGTCTGTGTGTTGTGGATCCATCAAAATAAAATGTTAGAAGATATTAAAGGGTTAGTTCACCCAAAAATCTTCATGTCTTCCCAAACCTAAAAGACCTTCGTTCATCTTCGGAACACAAATTAAGATATTTTTGATAACATCAGACCCTCCATAGACAGCAACACAACTGAAATGATCCCAGAAACCTAACCTTTAGGTTGGTCCCTTATTGCTTAGAACCTTGAGTCCATCCAGTGCTGCGCAGTACCTGATTATATTTTAAAATTATATTACATTTTAAAAATGAAAAAGAATTAGGATTAGAATAGGATTACACGACTACTTACACAATAGCAATAAATCATCCATAATTAATCGATTCAGTAACACTTTAGTTCGATAGTCCACTTTAGACAGTAAGTAACTACACATCAGCTACTGTAGCAGTCATAGGAATATTAGTAGACTGTCTGGTTTAGTTCACCCAAACATTCTGTCATTAATTACTTACCCTCATGTCGTTCAGATTACGGCCACAGATTACGCACATGTGCATGCTTTCACCTGGATGTAAACCAGGCTGATTACCTCAAATATCTTTAAAGACATAAATCACAGGAGAAGAGTAAATTAAATTCTTGTAGCATCACAAAAGTGATCCACTGATGTCATATAGAATTTTCCCGGTGTTCTTAATGATCAAAATGGTTGGCCAACACACATTACTTGCTTAGCAGACTGCACGATGTGCATTTTATCATCAAAAGAAGGATCAGATTAGCCAATTAGCAGCTCTACTCTGAACATAGATCTGTGGTTTGCCATGAGATCAGCATCACGTCTGTTGCTCTTGGATTCCCAGAGGGTCCTTTTGATTTCTGCTCTAATGAAACAGGGATTTGTGAGTGATTGCTAACAATACAGCAGGAGAGTGGAGTATGAGAAGTGGTGCTGGGAGGGATTTGTGAACTGTAGAAGCTCCTCTCACCCATCACTGACACCCAGACACGCGCCTGCAATGCCCGCTAACGCGATTTCATTCCCCAAATGCACACTATTTAATTTCAGGCATGATATTTACCAATGAAATGCTAATCTTCTGTTTGCTTGGGCCGAATTTCAATAGGAGACTTAGAATATTCCAACAAAACTATTACTTATTGTTTAGTGGGTGATGTTATATTGTGTCGCAGTAAAATATTTATACTCCCACGTCTCTGTGTTTTCAGAGACTGCTTAGACCTTAGTTTATTTTGTACTTGCAACTGCTCAGGTTCAGAGAAGGTTAGACGGTTCTTACGGAGGCATATTTTTGGCCCGTGTTGGTTCATCTCAGGCTTTGTCTTTTAAATCATGCTAGAACACACAGTGATGGAAGACTGCGAGACCAAAACAAGATGTAGAGGCGGATAGAGGTACGCTTGTCTGCCCTGTTTGACAGAAATAAGAAGCGTATCTGGCTGAGTCGTGGGCAGGCCTCGGGTGATTGCAGCGTCCAGATTGAGCTGCTCAAGCAGAACTCTATTGCTTATCTGGAGGTGAAGCTCAAAGGACTGTAGCACACATAAACTATCTTGTTATTGGGTTATGAGGTGCAGTACTGCTATATTTCTGATCTGATCCCAAACATACTGAGCTGCTTGTCTATCTATGGCCTACGTAGATAGCTGTCCCAAAAATGGGACTTCTTATAGCATGCAAACCACCACATGTGATCTCAGGGGGCTACCAGCAACTGTATGTATGTATTGTATCTTCTTTTGTGTTGAACAGAATTTTTTTTTTTTTCAGTTTGGAGCATCATGAGATTTTCATTTTAGGGTGAACTACCCCTTTCAATTTGAAAACAAGCCTGTATAAGAGGAAAAACAGGCTTTTTAAAATAAATGTACTATTTAATTTATATATATTTATATATAACGTGTGTGTGTATGTGTGCACCTGGTATTTATCACCTTACGCGGATCAATTGTCCCCACAAAGATAGGAATACCAGTAAATTTTGACCTTGTGGGGACATTTGTTAGGTCCACATGAGGAAAACAAGCTAATTACAGTAAATTTTTTTGAAAATCTAAAAGTGCACACAGTTTCCTGTAAGGGGTAGGTTTAGGTGTAGGGTCAGTGTAGGACAATACCACATACAGTCTGTACAGTAGAAACACCATTACACCTATGAAGAGTCCTCATAAATCACAAAAACCAAAATGTGTTTGTGTGTGTGTATGTATATGTGTGTGTGTGTGTGTGTGTGTGTGTGTGTGTGTGTGTGTGTGTGTGTGTGTGTGTGCAGGTGAGTAAACGCAGACAGAATGTAGTGCTCCAGTAATGAGTGTGTGTTCTCAGAAACGTATTAATGGTGTATAAACTCACCGAGCACGGAGAGGTCACAGGCTGCTGAGATGTTCTGCTGTTTGTTGTGAGCGACGCAGGTGTATGTTCCCGAGTCGTCGTCTGTGACGCTGCTGATCAGAAGATTACTGCCGCTCAGGAGAGAGTATTTCTTGGATCTGACAGAGAATCAGACACAGAAACACATTCAGACTCCACAGAAGCAGAAATGTCAACAATATTCTTATATATATATCTATACACTTAACAAAAATATGAACGCAACACCTCTGTTTCTGCTCCGATTTTTCATGAGATGGACTTAAAGATCTTAAATTCATTCCAGATACACAATATTAGCATTTCTCTGAAACATTGTTCACAAATCAGTGTAAATGTGTGATAGTGAGCACTTCTGCTTTGCTGAGAGAATCCCTCCCACCTCACAGCTGTGCCACATCAAGATGATGAAAGTTTCCCAGAAAAAAACATCAGTATAGGCTGATTGATATTTATAAATTATTACTTTCATTATTACTTATAATTATTCATTCAACAACTGAATTAAACTACTTGTTAGACTGGAGATCAGCTTTGACCACCAACGTTCATTACAACATATTCACAGAGAAAAAAGACAATAATATTTCCCAGTGTTCATCAATCTATTTCTCATCCAATAAATGCAGTCTTTGGTGAGCAGAAGAGAGCTTCCGAACTCTGATAACATTAAACAAGCCTTACTGACCCCAAACTGTGAAGCGTCAGTGTAGATGTAGTGTACTTGATCATCAGTGTGTGAGTGACGTTTCTCCTCACCTGCTCTGGATCAACTCGTTTCCTCTCATCCAGTAGAAGGACGGGTTAGGATAGCCCGAGGCAGAACATTCTAGAACCGCATCTCTGCCCTGTAGAGCTGTGACCTTCTGAGGTCTCTGGAGGAACGTCAGCATTCGCACTACTCCGGGCTCTGCACACACACACACACACACACACACACATTAGATAACACACATGCTTCTAATTGTTTATTCTCGCCATCAGCGCCACACACACACACAGGTCAGCAAGCGTCTCCTGAGGCATGTGTGTGTGTGCATGCATAATCTGAGTTCTCTCACACACAGCGGTTGCTCTTCTAGCTGCATGTCTGTGACCTCTGAACGTTCAGCTCAAACGGTGCAGTGTTCATGACTAAAGCCTGCAGCAGCGTTTCCTCCCAGAATGCTCTTCTTTAGCTGTCTCTCCTCCAGAGACGCTTTCCAACAGCCCTGAGCCAAAGATCCAGCATCGTGCGGACTGAAAACAACCCAGTCAGCTCTGGCTGGAGGGGATTCCAGCACTCGTCTGCACCTGCTGTCTGAGAGCGAGACTCCAGTATCAGATTTAACTCTGCTCACTCAAACATCATCTTTGCTGGTCTCGAGCAAAACTCTGATCGATCCATCATTCATTAACATTCGTGATATAAAGAGTTTCCTACACATGTCTCATTACACCGGATGTGTTGTTCTCCATCTAGACGCTATAAATGCCAGCAGTCTATCTAACAATCACAGCAGGGTTTCTGCTCCTCACGACACGGAGATATGAACACAAATACAACTTTGTATTTTGTAACTTTGAATGTGTTTACATTCACACGCAGAGATGTGTCTGTGTTTGAGGAACAGGTTTGGAGAAATGTGTCACTGAATGGGTGCCGTCAGAATGAGAGTCCAAACAGATGATAATTATGGATTTAAAAATGGAGTTAAAAACATCTTGACTCTCATTGTGACGGCACCCATTCACATCCCTTCCTGAGACACATTTCTCCAGATCTGATGAAGACACACACTCCTGGTTATCTCAGATGACCTGACGGTGAGCACATTTGCATTTCTTTGGCTGAACTATGCCTTAAATGTCAAATTCTTGGAATTTCTCCTTATTTTGAATCCTGATTTGTGAGCTTGTTTTATATAAGTTACAGTTTAGTATAAACAAGATGCTGACGATGATTGGAGTGAAGGTCTCGAGTCATTAGCAGGACACTGAAGTTTCTGGACTCAAACATGACTAATGAGTCATTGATTCTCATGCATCGATCAGCAGAAATGTCAGAGCTGCAGAAATCATTCAGAATGACAGACTGATATTTGAGCTCTGATACCTGCTGCTGGAAAACAAGCACTTCTCCTAGAAACCACAACACCAATAATGAGCATGGAAGAGCCTAGTGCATTCTGGGACATGATACCACACACACGCATACTCAATGGGGAGATTGACAATGACAATGTATTTATAAAGCACAATGAATTTCAACTTCAGTCGACCAATGTGCTTTCCAAAACACTAAAACCAGAAAAACAAACAACTGACAACCAAACAATACAATACTTCTACAAGTATGCCATCAACCAAATGCTTTCGAAAATAGGAAAGTCTTTAACCTTGTTTTGACAAGTTACTGGTCACAAGTTAGTGAAGGACAGTGGGTCACTAATTAGTGGAGCTCAAGTGGGTCTTTAGCAGTGTTGTCATATTACTTTAAAAAAGTAATTAGTTACAGTTACAAATTACTTCTGCCAAAAAGTAATTGAGTTAGT
>JAUCMT010000047.1:1420559-1431991 GCA_032357475.1 Enteromius thamalakanensis
TATCTATCTATCTATCTATCTATCTATCTATCTATCTATCTATCTATCTATCTATCTATCTATCTATCTCTCTCTCTGTTTCTCTGTCTGTCTGTTTTTGCTGTCTTGTCAGTCATTCCACCGCCAGTCAAGCGTGTGTTAACATGTCCCCTAACGGCTGTATGTTACACATGCAGTTCCTATTGTTGCCACAGTGGTCTTCGGAGTGGTGTGTGCCGGCGTTTACCTCGTTTACCGAAACTGGAGGAGGAACAGCACCAAAAGCATGAACTTCGACAACCCCGTCTACCGCAAAACCACAGGAGAGACAGAGGAGGACGAGATTCACATCGGTCGGACTGATGGGCTCACTGGCCATCACCACCCTTACCCTGGGCCCGTGGTCGGCATGACGCCAGTCGGTACGGGGACATGCCCACCATTCATCGCTCTGCCTCTAGGGACCGGTTTACCAGACCCTGCCACACACTGGTACACAGAGCAGCCCACCATCTCTAGTACGAAGTGAAAGGGAGGACAACTCTAGAAATACTTTGAGAGCAGGACTGACACTTGGCTGCCAAGCTATGCAGGAATTGAATGGCATTTAGCAAGCTGAATCATTCTTACTGTAATATGCCCATGTTTTGAAGTACGTTGGAGTGCAAATACTGGATTGATTGCTAAACAAAAGGTTTAGACATTTCAGACCCATATTCATTTAGGTCCATTTTAAGCGTCATTCTATGGCTGGTTGGAACCACCAATACTCTTCAAACCTGCATTATTTATAATTAGCACTGTAACTGGCATTAAGTTTACTACATACATATGGAAACTAGTCTATTAGACTAGAACTGTTGAGCACTTTAGCTAAAGCTGCAGAGATTCTTATAACTAACATGGCTAACAAAAAGTGTTTCATTTAGTTTCCAAAATTACCAATTAACCAATTAAACAGATTACAATAAAGTACCTTTTAATAGGCTTAACAAAAATATTAGATGTAATTACAAAAACAACACTTCCGAATATAGATTTATGATGGCTCAAGAACAAACAAGCAGTTTTAGGTGCTTGGAATTTTTAAATCATGCTGAAATGTAAAAACGGTGAGCCACATTCCTGTATCATATTATACAGTATAACTCATTTTTAATAATCTTTAACCTATTACAGGCAATATAACATGAGAGGAGTTAACATGAAAGTAAAATTGACTTCTGTTTGGTCATACTGTACACGTTTCGTCTGTGCATATGATTACAAACAAAATGTGATAAAACTTGATTCTGAATGCTGAAACAACTTTTGTTCTACTAACAACTTTAACATGGAGCCCGCTTATCCATTCAATTCCTAATGCATAAAATCAGTCTCGCCTTTTTTCCTCATTAAATATTCAAATTTAATTTAGGAATATGGCGTTATGTGCTGCAAATGCTGTCTCATGTTGACTTTAGCAGTAATTAATACTAGGATGTAGGGATGCATGACATTGGATTTTTGCCGATATTTATATACTTATTTTTGGCCGATACCGATATATTTCCTTTTATTTGGAAACATTTGAAGATTGTCTAAAGCAAAAAAATTATAAAAATGTATTTTAGAGCTGATGATTTGTTTAAAAAATAAAACTTTTGTACATTAATGAATAAATCAGTGTACAGAAAAGTATTTCATTTAGTGTTATGTTTGTGATTTTTTTTCTTCCCATTTACGCTATAGCCTCTGAGCTTTAAATCAACATACTCATTATATTAGGATGTTGAAATGCTGTTTTATTTAATCAAAAACCATCTAAATGTTTTTTGTGATCCAAAACAGTAAAATCATCATTCAGACTTTGCTTCAAGAAAGAGTCACACTGTTGATGAGATCTAATCACTAGCACATCCTAAGCACATGTGAGTTAATGTATTCATCTTATCGGCAAGACATATCGGCACTATTTTTTATATTGGGCCAATGCCGATATTTACGTTTAAAGCCATTATCGGCCGATAATATCATGCATCCCTACTAGGATGATTACATTTTAGGATTTTAACTTAGAATAAACCAACAAAGAAAAATATTAGTGCAAAAATATTTCCAAACTTGATACATTTTGTCCGTTTTATCAGTATTATTCACTTTTTATAGGTGTGTTTATTCCATAGAGACACATTGTATATTCATCACGCACATGCAAATGAAAAGCCGTTGTCCTTGACTTCACACAATTGTCTGGTCTCTGTGGGGCTCCTCCGCACTGCAGCTACGACTTGGCAAGACATTGAAATTGGCAGAGTACTCTGGTTAGTGGAGCAAACCCTGGCGTGTAATCACTGCGAGCCAGGATAGATGTTACGAGGGTCAGTGTTAGGTCACTGCGGGGTCTCTTGTGGTTCACACAGAGCTGCGTGTCCATAGACGTAAACCAGTAGTAATTTATGAAATGTCACAATTTCACACATATTTTTTTGTTATTGGAGTTGTCGCATGCTAAATGGGTTTGCCGTGCCGGCCACTAACAGTACATTCACTTTCATGTTGTTGTTTATCTAGAAACGGGGAGAACGTTAGCTGATAGTCACCCCAAGGGTCTAGCGTAGCTACAGGCGCTGAGCTAAAGGTTACGTAAGCACTATGTTAACGTCTAAACACATTACAATCACGTCAACGTTTGGTAAAAAGTGTCTGGGACTGGCGTATGTGCAGACAGCCTGCTCAGCAGATTCAGTGCTCATGCCTCGCTGTAATAGACGTACCGACCTTTAAAGACGCTCTGAAAGGCCATACATTCCAAATGCTGGACATTTATTTGCGCGCTTGTTGTTAACACGGGGTACCTCTGCATTCTTTTGTCATGTGCTGTGGGAACGTTTGGTTTAGTCTCAGGGAGACGGTGAAGGGTTTCAGTTATGATCATTGGAATATTGGAAAATAATGTGTAACAATGCATTCACTGTCGAGAAAACTTAAGATGCACCTTGCGTAGGTTGACCTAAGATGTGATGCATATAAAGAGCGGCTTTGGTCAGAGACTTTTTTTTAGAGGGCTACTACTGGTCACCTAACATGCCAAAGTCACATTTCACCCCAAAATGAAAAGAAAGCAATTATATTTTGCACAAAGAAATATGTACTGTAAGGATGCACAAACACTACAGTTCAAATGATTTTTTAAAAGTTGTTGAAAGATTTAGAGTATGTTTACCAATCCAGTATTCATTTATCAAAAAATTATGATTATGATATGAAATTATGAAATCTCAATTATTTTTGTGATCAAAGCAAAATTTGCTGAAAAAGCATCATTACTCCAGTCTTCAGAGTCCTGTGATCCTTTAGAAATCATTCAAATATATATATTTGCTAGCCAATAAATATTTCTTATTATTTCTGAATTATGCTGTGCTGCTTAATGTTTGGGTGGAAAAAGATGATACATAAATATAGAAAAAATTGCATTGTTTTTTTTAATCTTATTCATTTTTGTTAAAATAAACAATCTTAATGTCCACAAACATTTTGAACTGTGCATATATATATATATATATGTACTTTTTTTTACTTAATGATGTATAAAGGATATAATTTGTGTAATTTGTAATATATTTCAATAATTACATTTCATTTCAAGATTTACCAGAATTACATTTTACAGTACAGTAAAGCTTAATGGTCTTTAAAGTGGACTTTGTTATATAATATATATATTGTTATTTCTTTCATTTGATTTTGGGGTGAAATATGACCTGAACATTTTTCTGGAGATGGAGGCTTTCTTCCTTTATACTTTATATTATAAGGGTGTCTTTGGTGTCCTCCTTTGAATAAATTATCAGACAAATTGACAGTTTTTTTCCTCATTTGGATGGTCAGGAAGACCAGCTGTTCATTCACAGATTCTGCGATCAGATGTTACCTCATTAATATTAAAGAGCATCGCTCTAAGATTTCAAATGAAGACTCCCTCATAAGAGAGGAGCATTAAATATCCTGTGTGTGACAGTGTGTGCGAGTGTGTGTGGATGTTAATGTGCGTTCAGAATGCATGTTTTTTTGGTGTGAAATGTGATTATGGAATGCGATGTGTAAATATGTTTTCATACAAATACTTTTGATACACCTTTGTAAAAATGTATATAAGATTTTAGATAACAGTATGGCCTATGAATTAATTTATTTGGAATATATGATCATTGTTTTCTGATGGTAAAATAATATATTCTGCCAAAGTGTTTCTGTGCTGTTGGTACGTACTATTAATTTTTGCTGTTGGTATTTTTTTACTGTTTGAATTTATTTAATCTTTATTTTTACATTTTAAGGCTTTAAAATAGAATATTTTGAGTAGTTTAATTAAATTACATTGTTGTTGCACTATATTTTGCAAACACAAAATCTGTTTTTCTTTTTTGTGCCTTGTTTTGTGATTTTGACCAACACTGAATTCATTCTGTCTGATCTCTGATTGCATAAACTTTATTGTGGCATAATGGTCTCATTGTATTTCAAATGTTTCTCTTTATATGTCTCTCTATAAATTGATATAAAAATGAATTAAAAATCTGCTGTTTGGTGTTTCATTAAACTGAAATATTTTCATGTTTTTGGTACATAACAACGGGATTATAATCCAGAACTCACTTTTACATTATGAACTAATTCTGTCCAGTGTATGTACACACATCCACCCTATAGTGGTAAAAATCAATCCACTGCATGTTATTTCCACGCATAAATCCGAGGTACAGTGTTAGGCTACTCTAATGTGACGTCACATTGGCACATGCCCCGCCCACGACTGATGATCTCTGCCTTATTTGCTTAGCTCCTCCCTCTGATTTAGCTGTACACAGTCCTCCATGTTTATCTCATGGCTAGAGCATTCATTGTATTCTTATAAAGCTACTACTAGTTTATCATTCAAGAGCAGTGAGTGATTTTGTGTTGATGTTTTTTTTTTCTTCTTTTATTTAATATTAAAAGCATAGACAATATTATACTGCTAATTAACATAAATCAAATATCCACATGCAAATTCCCCAGCTTTTTATGTTCACAGACATAACCATCTGTGTTAATGTGAACTGTCTTTTTACATAACCTGTTGTGTATTTTAAACTTTAAATGCGAAAAGATGAGAAAGAGAACTTCCGAATTCAAAATACTGTTTCTCCTCCCCCTCCTCGACGCTCACGTGAGTTGCCAGATTGAAGAAATGTCATGCGAGGAATGATCGCAAGTGACAACCAATGCAAACAACAAGTCTTACACTGTAAGTTGTTGAATTGATTTATCCTTGTTATATGCCTCTGGTTATAGAGCTGTATAGATGCCAAGGTCTTTGTAGGTCGAGTAGAATCTGCGATTTCTGACCCAGTTTTTTTTGTAGCTTCCATGGCTGTAATAATTCGCAACCCTGGGAGTCAAATACTTTAAAAAGTCAAAAACAGACGTTCCTTACACTGAACACATTACAAAGTAGATTAACTTTCTGGCTGTAGAAAACAGAAACAAGTATGTAAACTT
This sequence comes from Enteromius thamalakanensis, assembly GCA_032357475.1. Taxonomy (NCBI): domain Eukaryota; kingdom Metazoa; phylum Chordata; class Actinopteri; order Cypriniformes; family Cyprinidae; genus Enteromius; species Enteromius thamalakanensis. The sequence continues at coordinate 1,426,065 of JAUCMT010000047.1, forward strand.
AGCATGCTTCCTAAATGTCTGCATAACGCTTAAGTACAGTCTACTAATGCATACAAATAATACATTTTCACGATGCAAAGAAAACTGCAATGTCACTTGACAGACAAGATATATAAGTCATAGGAAGTCCTCTTCTAGAAAAGGTGCACATTTCTAGAAATGAGTGGAAGCTTGTTAACATTTAAAGGTACATGCACAGCCAGCACGATTTGCTTTCACTTAAAAAGCATGGTGCAAATATGATCTGATATATTTTGAGATAAAATTTAACAGACACATTCTAAGGGGAGACTTTTTTGTAGAAAGGGGTATAATACTGTAGCTCCTGTTTAATGCCAATCACATATTCTTGTTGATATTTCCACACAAGTGTGGAAATTCCTATTCGGAATTGAATCTTTCTTTAAAACTTTACCAGTAACAGTTTTACATTTCTTTGTTTAATTTGAGAACCTATTCTTTCTCAAACAAGACATATGTTGTTGAGGTGTCCATTCTAGGACACTGTAAATATATATCAGGCTACATGTCTACCCAGGGTTGTTTATATTAACAGCTTTCGCCCACTCCTGTGTTTACCTTTTCCACAGTGATTCTCTTCAGATGATTTACTGTACTGAAATCAATCCTCTAGATAGGCAAATAATGCTGCTTTGAAGATTTGTGTGGCATTCAGTGGATATGCAGATTGCGCCCGTCTTAAAATACACAGTCAATCACCCAAAGGAGTTGAGTTTTATAGAATATTTCAATTTATTGACATAAGAATGAAACTGCGTTGGATACAAAATAGTTGCACTAAAGATGCACATTTGGCTTGTTATTGTCAGTTATATTTACATTGACAAGCTTTACATTGGCAAACGACTGTCTTCTTGATTATTAAATTATGATATTGCCATTTTACTGCTGATTTTCTTAGTAGTAACTGTACATGAATGATTATTGAAGTATAAATGACTAAGATGTCCAAGCTCCGTTTTAAGAGACCTTGCATTTGTCTGTGCTCTTGCTTTCTGTGCGGGCTTTCAGGAGGTCTGCTATCTCTGTGTGAGAGGCCTGTGTCGCCAGAGATAACGCACTGCGACCGCCCTAGAGACAAAACAGAGATGCGTGAAGATGATACACAGCATCACAACTGCAAAGATCAGCATGCGGATATAGTCTTGTCTTTATCATAGTGCTAAAAGGTTAGTCAGGGACTACATTCACCACTGTTTAAAAAACAAAAACTATTTTCAACATTGAAAAACAGCATTGATGAGTCTTCATTCAAAAAGGCAATCAAATCAAACAGCTTGACATTAAACAGGACGCTGCTATGTGAAAGATTGCAGGAAGTGTTTACAGCACCTGCTCTGTGTTTAAAGGATTTATTAGTTCTCAGTGAAAGCTCTTCAGTTGTGATGTGATGCAGATGTGACCTGACTAACGCTCTAGTTTTAGCTGTTGGGGGGATGACTTGACAGCTTTCATTTTGTCTTACATGCTTCAACATTCTCTTTTTTTCTTTTCCTTTCTCGTTCTCTCATTTTGAGATGATAACGGCACATCTGTGTGGGATTATTTCAGCTGCCAAGCAAGGATCTCTCTAACACAGAAAGCGATAAGTCTTTGTAAGCGTCATTTGTACACTGGAGGCTGTCAGTTCCTGTTTTCATATCAAGAGTGTGAGGTTGACATCATGTTAACATGAACTGACCATTTTCAGAGATCAGACAGGATTGTGTCCAGTAGGTGGCACTATTTTACAGGTCAGCTGTCAACAAAAAACAGCCCACTGTTGCCCTTCTTAATCTAGTCTAGTGAGCTGTTGTCTTCCACCCATAAAGTTTTTTTTTTTTTTTTCAACAAAAATACATATATGTAGCGCATATATATGTCCTCTGTACAAATATTAGCTCACTTCTATTCCAAAATACTGTTATGCATTCAGATGCAGTTTAAAAATATGGAAACAGCAATGTTATGTACAAAAGCAACTTTATGACAATGCTTTGTGTAAATATTATCTAAATAAATGATACATTAAAACATTTTATAAAACCTGAGAATAAAAATTATAATTTCAATAAAAAGACTTTATTTTAGTCATAAATTATTGTATAAAGTTATTTAAATCATTGTACCTTTAGATTGGATTTTGCCTATACATAACCATTTTTAAAGGAAGAATTAATAGAATTTCCCACAAGAGTCCAAATAGATATTCTGGCCATGAATTGCCCGTTTATTCTGCTTCTTAAATCATTTTATTGATTTCTTTCCTTATTTCCATTAAGTCATGGTCATATTTTTCCTTTAAAACAAAAAGCACATTTTTGCTTTTAAAGGGATAGTTTACTTCTAAACTAAAATTTGAAGTTTACCAGTTTACCCCAAGTGCATCTAATGTGTAGGTAAAAAACATGCACAGAAAAATCCCAATTAAACCATATACAGTACGTCACTTATTGTCTACACAGAGATTTGGGAAGTGTTACCTTTCACATATTTAGGCATACAGGACATCACAATGGAAGGCGATTTTGATTACACTAGGCCAGAGCGCGCACACACGTCATGCACTGGATGTGTGCGCACCCTCAGAAAACGATATAAATACAGTTCGTTTTCTCACACAAACCGCTCGTTTCGTGTCTTAGGCCATCAATGTATCGTTATGATGGGGTATGATTTAATTTGGATTTCTCTGGACGTTTTTTCCCCTCTCATAGAGAAAGTTCCCTATACAACCATTATATTACTGACAGACTACAACGGTTTGACTTAAAAATCTAATGAAGAAAAAAAGACTCCTTAACCTTAGATTGCATTGGGGTAAACTGATAAACTTCAAATTTTTGTTTCAAATTTTTGTTTCAAAGTGAACTATCCCTTTAAACTCTATATAAATCTTTGTGTGTTATCGGAACTGTACTATTATCCTTTATACTGCTGGATGAATGTAAGACTGGGGGATTTAGTTTTCTGTTAAGGTTTGGACGAAAATGCACAAGAAATTACCTTGTCTTTTAAATTGACATCACAGTTAGCTTCCTCCAACAAAATTTGCACAATCTTGACGTGTCCCCGATCACAGGCGCTGATCAGTGGAGTGGTTCCTGCATGATCCTGGGCATCGGGATCCGCTCCCTGTGCTAGCAGGAGACGCACCATTGGGACACGTCCATGTCTTACTGCCAAGTGAAGAGCCGTTTGTCCCACCTAAAGACACATTTATTTAGAACAGAAACAGCATTAGAGAAACATGCCAGATCTTATGCAATTCCGCTGTCCATTTCACATAAATCATTTTGATGTAAAGTGTGCGCTGTGCCAGTTGGCTGATGCCTCCCATCACCTGGCCAGCACAGGCGTTGACGTCACCAAGCTCCATCAGCTGCTGGATCACGTTCATGTCTCCCGGTGCTTCTACAGCTGTCAAGGAAGCCAGCATGATCGCGGTATAGCCAGACTTGTTTCTCAGGTCCACGTCACATACACCTAAGGTTAAGGGAAAGCAATCACTGAAAATGTAATGGATGCTAAAAATTAAACCAGAAGCAGGGCAAACTCAAGGTGAATGTTTAAAGAAAGCTGTATTTGAACAAAGTAGATATTTTTCAAGCACTAGTAAGCTGCCATCCTGTCTATCACCTTCTAAGGCAGCATCCAAAATAAAATGGAACTTCACAAGTGACAGATTTGGAACGCTATACTTAGGCAGCAACATGTGCGGCACACTAAAAATATAGCAGTACTCACAAGAAGCACAAAAGTGACACAAATGATGACTGATTTATTAAGAATTTGATATTAGCATGTTGCTAGGCTAATATGCAAAGCATAAAAAGACAAAGCACACACAAACAATTCATTGTCCAAGATGAGTTCGAAAGTTTGAGTACTTCTGTAGCTCCTTATTTCAGATATTTAACTTAAAAAACTTGTCTTCAGGGTTTACGGAATCCAAAAATTAAAGGTTTTATGTCATCTTAAAAATGAAAATACTGTAATTTACTCATGTCATTTCCAAACCTGTAAGACTTTCTTCAGAACACAAATAAAGATATTTTTGATGATGTCCAAAAGCTTTCTGACCCTGCATAGACAGCAATGCAACTGACAAGTTCAAGGCCCAGAAATGTATTAAGGACTTTAATCATTGAATAAAGATGTTTCAATGGCGATAATCTTATGAGAATACTTTTTGTGTGCAAAGAAAACTTGAAAAACTTGATTCAATTTCTTTTCTTCCATGTCAGTCTTTGGTGCACGTTCATGATGAATGTGATGCTGCTAATGCAGGAGTCTCAGTTCATATCACAGATGTCACATAGATGTCAGTTCCATTGCTGTCTATGGAGGGTCAGAAAGGTCTCAGATTTAATTAAAATATCTTCACTTGTGTTACGAAGATGAATGAAGGTCTTACAGGTTTAGAACGACTTGAGAGTGTGTAATTAATGACCAAATTTTTATTTTGTGCTGAACTAACCCTGTAGTTAAAGATTGCAATAACAGTGAGAAAGTTACTGTTCACATTGAAGTATATGTTGTAGCCTCAAAAAAATCAGAGATTATACAAAGTATTTCTCACACCATAATTAAAGACCTGTTTTTAAAAGATTTCTTTCTGCGCAGTTCAAAATAAGAGAAAATAAAACAAAAAAGTATGTTATCACTGACCTGTGTCTAAAAGGAGCTTGACGATGCTGAAGTTACAATGCGACACGCTATAATGCAAGGCAGTGTTCCCATTATCATCCGCCATGTTGACAAGGAACTGAAGGACTGTAGGTGTTTGTAAGTTAACCTCGTTGAGATACACAGCAACAGTGTCAGCACGTGCTCCCTCCTCAGCAGAGATGTGAAACCACTGCTGGAACAGCGCAGTGAGAGCCTGGCTCTGTAGATCAGCATAGAAGACCAATAGAGGAGTTACCACTCAACACAAAACAACAGAATATTCTTCTGCATAGTTTACTATGGTAACTCATTATATGGCAGAGGAGGTAAATAGTAATTTGGCACGTGCTTATCTCCAAAGTACAGCAACTAACAGTACAATTATTACAAGGACAATCTGCCCTCAAGATTAAGGGCCAGGTTTACTCAAAGCTTTATCACCAGTGCAAAGCCTAACAAGTGCAAACATGCTGTCAGAATTTGTCATGGACAGAAATACATTTTATGGGAGAAGAGTATTTAAATGAATCATGCGATGTAATTTACTAAAGTTTGCTCTTGTCTTTTTACTGTATTTGTGACATTATGTAATGCCCAAAATGTTTAACCCATTCTGTGTTTGAAATGGCTGTGATATTTTACAGTTTGCATGCTCTTTGCAGATTCCATGGGTCATTATGGAAATAATCTTTCCTGTGTCTATGTTCTTTAATTTGTTCATTGTTAGTAAATCACTTTACGTGAATGTTTTGCAAAATAACATAATTTCGTGAGGATCGCTGAATGAGTAATCATACACAGCTGATAGCCCGTTACCTAATCATCCCTTGTTCAATCGCACCCAATCAAGTAATTTCCCCGTCACTATAAATTCTCCCAGCTTTTCATTTCCCCACTTCCCGCTTTTGTGCATTCTTCGGAATCACACGACCAAAAACACATCCTCCACGAGGACCAGATTCCTCAGCCAGCCTTACAACAACCTGCTACCACTCTGACGCCAGCACAGCATTTCCTTTCACTTCTCCTCGGTCACTAACGTATTCTATGCTCCCATTCACCCATTTTAGGTCCACTGATTTATTAAAAAAGCCCTATCTAACCTCCAGCGGAGGCTCCCCGCTTCAGCGAGGCTCCCCTCCCCTCCAGCCGCCAGTCTTTACCCAATCCGCTCGTGGACTCTTTAGTCCCGCCCACCATACCCATATGTTTATATTGTTTGCTTGCTTGCCTTTCCAACCCACTAATCCATGTCT
>JAUCMT010000047.1:1439971-1451078 GCA_032357475.1 Enteromius thamalakanensis
CTTAAAATAAAACTTTTAAATGGACATTATTATAATGTGCACATTTTAAAAGTGTAAAGAGTGTTAAGAAACAGAACAGTGTGCTTTCTTTACTCTCACTCAACGATATTTTATATATATATATATATTGTATATATGTATGTATTTATGTGTATGTGTGTGTGTGTATATATATATATATAATATATATTAGTCACTTTAAATAACAGCAAAGTCTGACTGTTTGACTAACATGGGCTGTGGGATATAAAGCAACCACATGAAAATGCTCTGGCTGCATGTGACACCCACCAAACTGAGGCGTTAGTCATTTTGAGGTGGTCCTGCATGACTGATAGGAACAAGCGTGGATAGACTTCCAGAGTTATCAGTGATTAAAGAAACATACAGGTCCACTTTACTTTGGCTAATGGTCGCCAGCTGCCTTTGCCTGTTTGTCTTTCTCAGTAAACAGTTGCCATTTGTCAGCAGCATTATTTGATAGGCTTAACACTGTTTGTATGTGATTTTGGGAACCCAAAGTTCCCAAATGTCTCTGGTGCATATAGCACTGCTTCTTTGAATCATCCCAAAAAATAAGTTGAGATTTTTAAGCCCAAATTGACAGAGTTTTCTGAAAATGGGCCTTTTACAGTTTTCAGAAACTTGATTATGCAAACTCATTTTAATGAAATCAGTTTTAAATGGTGTCTAGGAGGGAGTGAACTATATTAGCATATAAAACACTTCACTGCTTATGACTTTAATGCTTATTAGATTAGTTACGTGGGTTTGCCTCCAGGAAAATAAATGCACATTTGTTGAGCCCTAAATAAATAAAATAAAATCCCACTTCAGCACCAAGTCGTTTGATATTTTTATTTATTTATGCCAATGAATTCTTCACTTATATGGGTATTTTACTTGCTAAAGCCTGGGGGTTAGACGTAATTGGTTGCAATTTTAGATTCCCACTAAACTAGAAGTAGCATACAGTACATTATAATCTGTGTAGAAACTCATTTAAGTTTATTGAATATTTGAAGTACATACGTGTAACATTACACCTTTTTCACTTCACTAAGTTCTTGTGTCACAGGAATTATATAACTTTATTTTGTATAGTTATATAGTTTCATTTGTGTAGTTACAGAAATATTACAGTTGTATGTACCAATGCGTACTTAAACTGTGGTTACATACTACATACACATCTAGTTACTATGTAAGTTCACAAATATCAGGGCCTTTAATATAAGTGGGACCTAACAAAACAGTAGGAAGCCAATGTGACTTCACCAATCCAAAACCATAGAAACGCCACACTATCAATTCAAGCTTTAATCTAAATCCTAAACTACATAGCTTAATGTGTACACCTGCTCATACAGCTCTTCAGACACATTCCCTGTGCTGGACAGAATCGGGGTTGAGATCAGGTTTGTTTGTTTTTGTTTTTTTTGCTGTGTCATCCTTACACAAGTTAACCTTTAACTGGAGGTGTTCCAAAGCTTTTTGATTTACGATGTACTGAATTCTGCTTTGAGTTCAACAGAACTGGTTTCACAATTTTTTATTTTTAGTCCTCAGGTTGTGAAGGTCAGAAACAAGCGGGCATGAATTTGTAGCAATCAACTCCTTTATATAATCGTCATGTTTTGTTTGGCTCCCTCACTGGCTTTCAAACTAGCCGAAAAACTTTGACTATAATGAAGTATAATGTAGGTATCGTCGTTCCGGTGTCTGCTGAAATAGAAGGCAGAGAGAAACAGACTGATCTTTCAGGGAAATAGGACATAATCTCACTGCCATGTGGCAATGGACAGCACTATAGTTATAGCTAATGGTTAGTTTTGGTTTTAGTAGGACGCTGGAGAGCTATGAAGTCAAAACTGATGATATTAGCAGCCGTAGCCTGAAGACTCCACACACACACAGTCTTAGGCTACATTGGTCTTTTTTATTTTTAAAATCAGAGTGGCTGTCATTAGTAAATAGAGGGTTATTTTATCAAAGTGACCACAGTGCAACAAATAGTGCATGCTATTGTAATCTGAAAGCGCAAGTAGCCAACTGAATTGCAACATAAAGGTAACATATATATTATATTTAAAATATATATGTTGCATCAACCCACAGGAGCAAAAAATACTTTCCTTATTGTCATTTAATAGCTCTCTATTAAAACTTGGTTGCGTAAAATATGTACCTCTGTGTACTTTTTGTGCAACACTGTTTTTACATACCTTACTGCACTTTCCACTGCAGTTTCAAAGACAGATGTCCAATGAGCGGCGCTAAAACACAGGTTCAGTATGTGAACCCTGGCACATTTTATTATGTTGATAAAGTTATTGCGGACTGTTGCTAAAATGTCATTCTCTATCGTGTTGGAAATATGCCTTACATCAAATTCAACCAAAAATCTACCCAGGGTTAACAAATGCAAAACTGAAATAAAAACCAACCCAGTCGCACGGAATTAGCACGAAAGTGTCAGCGACACGAATATTTCATTATTTTCGTAACCCCAGCGCGAACGTAAAACTACTATTCAATTGGATGCATCTTTTCGTGCTGGATTCACGAAAGTCGTGAAAAAATGTGCGACTGGGCTGATAAAAACACATTTGTTAATGCAACCGTGCCATTTCAACTTCCTTTTTTTTTTAGATTTGAGCTGTTTTGACGAACCATAGTTACACGGGATTCAAACCGGAAAAAACGAACAAACCTACCGTCTATGAAAAGCCATAGATATGAAGCTGGATATGTGTGTGTGTGCTGCTAACGTTCAAAAGCATCAGTTTTAAATACCCCAGGTAATTAATATTGTTTTGAAGTCATAACATGATATTCTTCAAATAATTGTACGAAAATTACGCTTTATTAATCAAAACTCTGTAAATTTGTGTGAAAAGGAATAAAAGGTGTTACTGCCTCTACTGTAAGTGTTCATTTCTTTTGGAAACTGCAGTGATATGTATTTATGTGTCTGGTTAAAAAGTGTACCCAGGCACTTTTATGCCATGAGACCAGGTAGCTTTATTACTGGTATCTGCTAGGCAAGCATTAGTATTATATCGCTCATACCTAATTTTAGTATGCTAGTGTGCTATTCTAAACTCAGCCTAAAATTGCAAATTAAGTATAGGTACAAAATTTGTATTTGAATTACATTCTTTCATAGATAATTATTTAAGTATGTCCTATATAGTATGAGTTATATTGAAATTCGAACACACTTCATTGTACTGTAAATCCTCTCATGAGGCATCATGGGATAAAAAAACATTGATCTAACGTATACCTAAAAATCTCGTCAGGAGCAATCGATCATCTACTTTTAGCCTGTCGATTTTTTGAATACTACGAATTCAGACACACTACCTTTCTGACATAACTTGAACATTGACTGACAGTGCTTGTCCCGCTTGTAGCTTCTTTAGATTGGTCTACTGCTTTGAAAATGACTTCTATTATTTGTCTTGCATGTCAAAAGCTAAACTTTTTTTAAAGTGCACCTCTGATGATTCATTTTGTGATATTTATAGCAGTCGTAATCATTTTAGTTTGAAAATGGCTCTAATAATTTGAATTTGTACATTTTCTTTCCATTTCACTTTTAAATTAGTTTAAATTATTTGGATGTTATTGAAGGAACCATTTACAAGGAAGCAAGGAAATACAATTTTGTGCACAAAAAGCACAAAGCACTGCAAAAACGTAAAAATTCTGTGTGAACTGATCCTCAATACTTTAGGAAATTCTGCAACTTTTTCGCCATTTCCCATTTTGTGGAATTCCAATCTGTTATACAGTCAAATCCAAGCCAGCCAAGTATTCAAATTACTGTCTGCTTTATGCACTTTTTCATAATCTGTGGTTTACTAACATTATACAAGAGACTTTTATGGCTGCAAACTATCCTTACTTTTCCCTCCATCTTGTCAAAACAATCTGGGAACCTCAGGTCATTCTCCTAAATCAATACTAGCTCACCAACAGTCACACATAAAGTCAAATATGGTCCATCCTGACCTATTTAAAATACTGTTCTAAATACATATTAAAAATGATAGGCCACAGAGTCTAACTGTACAGTGCTTTCCTGTAGTACTGTTACTGTTTTTTGTAACTTCAAAAATAAGTAACCTGGCAAAATTAGTAGTTGTTTGAAACTAACAGACTAACAAAGATAAAAGTTGATTAATTTGATATTTTCTGTAATATATATATATATATATATTTGAAAAACAATATTCAAATCAAAAGTCATGAGGTGTAACAGATTTCAATGTCTTCTAACATATCAAATTATTTTACTTTTTTATAATAAGTTTAGTTAAAAATAAAATTCCATGCCGACTACTTTAATAATACAACTTTATACTATTTATTAATTAAAAATTAAATCTATTTGTAAATATAAAAAGTTTAAATAAATACTAAAATGTTTTTTTAATTAATCAATTAAATATTTTTTTATATTATAATGTATTTATTATAAATATTTATTTATTAATTTTTTAGAAATGATTAAGCTATATTCACATGTTCAAGTATTTTAATGTGAGGGCAATATAAGCCCCAAGAATACAGAACATTTAAGAACTTGAACTTTTCTAAGATTTTTATTATTAGTCATTTAGCCATTATCTTCACATATCATTTTGACAGGTATGTTGCATGCTGTTGTGGGCTGTGAATATAGCTGAAATGTGATATTTAACGTTGGGATTTATTGTCTATATTGGGTCACCATCTCCCTGCTTAATCATTAACAGGAGGAGGCCTGTAAAGAAGATCAAAACTGTGGGCCTCTCTCTGTAAGAGCTGTGAGGACCATAGTAGTCTTACTTTAAAGAAGCAACCATGAACCTGCTTGTGCTGTTGCTCCTTCTGGCATCGTCTCATTCCTTTCCTACAGAATCCACCAATCCTGAACATCAGTCAGAGAGCCGTTTACGCTTTGCTGCTCTGGACGAAGTCCGGCTTTTGACAAATGGCCTCCTCCAGCTGGGCCATAGCCTAAGGGACTTTGTGCAGAATACCAAGAGTCAAATCAATGATATTTTCCAAAAGCTTAATATCTTTGACAAGTCCTTCTACCAACTTTCTGTGCTGGCCAGTGAGATCAAGGAGGAGGAGGAGGAACTGAAGAAGACCACCGTGATCTTAAAGGCTAATAATGAGGAAATAAAGAGTCTGTCACTGGAGATCAACTCCAAAGTGGAAGACATCATACAAGAGAGGAAGCACCTGAGGAGGCAGGTGGGCGGCTTGGAGGAGAAGTTAAGCGGTCTGTCCCAGAGTTTGCTCTCAGCTGAGCCGGTGGCTGAAATCTCCACGCTTAAGGTAAGAGCAGATCAGCAAAGATGTGTTTGATAGAAGCAGAAAATCTTTTTAATGTAATCTAGCAAGGTTATTTATATGTAGGGCATTTATTTACATTCTGGGGTTGACAATTTAAGAAAAAAGTCTCTTTTTCAATATGTGATAGGTGAATTTGAACTGAGTTAGCCACGCGTTGGCCACATGTTGAGATAGGAATTAATTTAGTCCAATTAAAAAAAAAAAAACTTTCATATTTACACTATATTTCAAAATATTTATTTCTATCATGAATGTGTATATATTTTTTATGAACATCTAGATGGAAATATTTCTCTAAACTATGGTAAGCATGGTATGGTTACTGTAGCTCAGTTTTAAAAAATTAAGTTAAAAAGGTTAAAAAGATCAATAATATAATGAATATAAATATTCAACAATTAAAGATATTCCCAAAGATATAACCAAGTTTTAATCAAATTAGAGCCTTACAGGAAATGTGTTTTCTTCCCATAAGAGTGCGGATCGGGCCGCATTTTTCTGTCCAAGCCCGGCCCGCGTTCGACAGAGCAGTAACCGAACCCGACCCGAGCCTGACAGGCATTAAGATATTTATGTCTGGGCCCAATCCCAGCCTGATCTAGTTTTTTTCTCATACTAATGACACATGCACTTTTTTTGTGTGGAAAGGCCGCTTTTATTAAGCAACTGTAGGAAGGGGTTCGGAAATGTCGACAGATGAGAGCATCAGCGCACACGGGGGAAAAAGTGCCGTTATAACACAGGTGCACGTTCGAGCTGATGTGACCGAGCTCGACCCGAGCATCCTTTCTAAATATCTGTCCGGCCCGACCCGTCGGATACCGTCAGGCTCGGGTCGGGTATCCATTCTCTACCACCCATGGTCCAAATTACAGATTACAAAGTATTTAAATTACACATATTTAAATATTTTAGTATGTGGCATTTAGAGCAGATTTATGCATTTGGATTAAATTTGTAAATTGAAAAAGTACTAGTCACTTTTCTGCCAGTAGTATTTTGCGTTAAGTTCATTTCCTTTAACTCTATAATAGCACAGTACATTGAACAATGACTTTTATCATTTATGTAATAATTACTTCCATCTGAATTCTACCTCCTTATTTTAATTTACCATTTTAATCTCTTTGTATGATTTTCTTTTAATTTCCTAATTTAGTTTTTAATAATGCTTCTTTATTTGATCTAATTTCATTTTCTCTTTTTAGATTTCCATTTTAACCCTACTTCTTTTAAATGTGATTAGTCAAGATCTTTCAATGCAGTGCCACCTCAGTAAACATTTAAAAAATTTAACTCTCATTTAATTTAATAACTCCATGTCAGGTTCACAATTATGTTTGACATCTGGGGCTCAAGCAGATGTGATCTCTAATTGTCTCTGCCATGCTTGGGTTTGCAAGACGCTGAGATGTAGTTGTTGTTTCTGTCTTTAAGGAGATAATTCTGACCCAAGAAAAGAGCATCACTGATCTGCTGAAGGCTGTGAGTGAACAGAGCGAGCAGCTCAACAACCAAAGGACCAAAATCAAGGGCCTGGAAAATAAAGTATTAAGATACCGTTTTACATTTTAGTATTCAGAAACCCTCCAGCTCCACTTGTATTTACTAATTGAGTGTAAATGTTCATTTTAATTCAAATGATTAAATATATGCCATGGTTGAGACCCTAATTGGGACAATAAAGCTCTCCCTACACTACATTAACCCTGCCCAATACTTTAATTTTCAACTTTCGGAATATTTCCTTAATTTTTACTGAAAATAAATGATTTTCAGAAAATTGTCAAAAGGTGGAATCGAACACGGGTCAATCAGGTCGAAATAAGCCACTCTTTTTACCATCTGTGCCACTGAACATCTTTTGTAATAACAACTAACCCAATCACATGTTGGCGTAAATAGTTAGTGTAAATAGCCACTGCCAATAAGGCTTAATGCAAATAGACACTCCATTAAAATATATAGACTAAAATACCCAATGCTTTCCATTTCCTTCTAGCTCAACTCTGCTCATATCCAGGAAACCAATGAAATTTTGGACAAGAAGCACCAAAGCAACAGACTCTCAGGATATCTACCGTACTTCACATCTGATGGGAGCTTCTCAAGCGGTATGGGCTGCAGGGATGCATTGCTTTGAAAATGTTACTGCATCTCTTCAGTTGAAGAGCATGTCAGGTTGTCTTGCAGATCTTCCCAAAGACTGCGGCGAGGTCTTCAGCCGAGGACAGAAATCCAGTGGCCTGTATGTCATTAAACCTCAAGAGTCACAACCGTTTCTTGTGAAATGTGAATTCACTGACGGTAAAAATAATGCATTTTCTTTCTCAGATCTCTGATTTCCGAAAACAGAGTTCTCATTAAAGTTTAAGATGACAGTCTCTCCGTGATCCACAGAGGGAGTGTTCACTGTCATCCAGCACAGACATGACGGCTCTGTGGACTTCGACCAGTCCTGGGAGAAGTATGAAGATGGATTTGGGGACTTCAGCAGTGAGTTAAATCAAGAATGTCGTGCTCATAAACTGAATGTGTTCAGTCTGTGATTATAGAGTGCAGCACAATGGAGTGCTCTATGATTGGTGTTGAGAAGTCTGAATCTTAACGCCCTACTTTTAGTATCTTTTTACTGCATAATTTCACGGTGTGTCCAATTTGACCAGCATTCCTCTTTTATAACGTTGCCTTCCTTGTCCCAATATGTTCTCATGAAACATCCTGGCATTAAAATGTTCAGAAGAAAAGTAGTATCTGGTCACTCATGTGATTAAAGCTATGTGTCACAGTTGAAATTTGTTTACTTAAATTCTAGTAGTATTGCAAAAAAAGTGTTCCCTGCAATCAAATATTCTAAAATATTTTACTTTCAAAATCAAATGTTTTTTTCTTCATCTTGGAGACGTTGCCACAGTTCTTTTGGATTTAGTTTGTCTCAGTTTGTTCTGTTACTTCATGTCATTCCAGACACATAAACTGAATGTAATACTATTATTCAGAGAGCTGGGTTTCTCAGATGTCTGTGTTTTGCAGGTGAGTTCTGGCTGGGGCTAAAGAAGATCTATGCTGTAGCCCATCAGGGACATTCACTCCTGTACGTTCAGATCGAGAACTGGAGGAAGGAGAAGCATTTCTTGCTTTGTCAGTACATCCTGGAAGACGCCACCTTCAACTACACCATCCACCTGAAGCTGCAGACCGGAGAGTCCAGCTCTGATTTGGATGAACACACTGGCTTCAGGTTCTCCACCAAAGACCACAATGATGGAAACCGTGATCCAAACTGTGCTCAAGACTACACAGGTACATGCGATAGATCACAAGCAGATCTTTGCTTCGAGTGCTTCTTTGCAAAACAACTTTTTGTAAATATGTGAATCACGTGTGCTTGGAAATTGCCAACTAGATAAGTTTTCTCTGGATGACTGCTGCTGTTTCCTTTAGGTGGGTGGTGGTTTAGCGTTTGCGGCGACATTAACCTGAATGGCAAGTGTATTCAGAGCAGACCTCGTAAAAAGGGAACCCACTGGAAACCTGGCACGGGAACCACCAGCTTCAAGGCCTCAAAAATCTCCATTAGTCATCTCACAAAGCCACAAACCGCTTAATATCCACAGTTTGAGGAGAAGCACAGTATTCCATTTATGCTGAACAACTGCATCTTGGGTTTTACAAAGTAACTGTTTAATGCACACGATAAAGTTCCCATTTTAGAGTATTAGCATATCAGTATGATGCAGTAAACAAGTAAAAATGAGAGATTTACACTGTGATTAGTCCAGCGAGCTCCAAATGATTCAGTTTCTCCACAGTCGTCTTAATTACAATGTAATAAGTCCAACCAGAAACCTCTCATTTAACCTTCTGTGAGCCACTTTCAGCCATGTGTTTAAATGAGTCACACTGACCTCAAGATGCTGTATGCACAGCTTTTGTTATTTTTGTACTACTTCCAATACATGTATATTTGTATTAATTATTTTGTTAACATTAAATTCTAAATTATACTTTACATTCAGAAATGTATTTAAACTGATTAGATGGTTTATCGTTTGCTAATAAAGGGTTCAAAAAAAGCAATAGGATCAGAGAAAATTTCAGCATAACAGAAACAGAGAGAGAGAGAGAGAGCAATAGAAATGATGTTCATAGCTGATGCAGCATCGCCCTCTGTTGATCACTGCCTTTAATTGCAGTCATTTTCAATTAAAGCTCAATAAAACAGTACAGCTGTATTAACTCTATGTGCAAATTAGTGCCATTTGGACAATAGAAATATTTACATAATTGTTTTACAAGATTGTTTTAAGACTAATATCAGGAAAAGTCAGACTCAAAAAGCAGGAGTATCTGTGAGTAACAGTATCTGCCCAATTGTTTGGTGTTTTAAGGACAACAATTGGTAGCTCTTTATTCTGATAGTCAATTTTAGACAGCAAGCAACATTGGATAAACACTTTTATTTTGATGGGTCCACAACATACTACATACTGACTATCAGAAACTTATTCTACTAAACCTACCCTAACAGTTTACTCTGAGATAAGTAGATATGTAATTGACATGTTATCACAAAGTTATATTTAGCAGAATGTCTAAAGTGGACTATCAAAATAAAGTGTGACCCTACAGTCTTTATTATTTGTATTATTTACACAAAGCATAGGAAAGGCTTCGTTAGAGTTGAAAAACAGTGGGTGAATGACAGATGCTAATTCAGAAGGATTGGTATCATTAAACCTGGCCAGATAGAGCACGAAGATGAACTTCTATCCTTTCCAGCATAGAAGCTAAACACAAAATACTGGGACAGAAAATATAAAAATTGGGAATAGGAAAGAAGCTAAAGTTAAAGTGTATTTTAATTCTATGTAAAAAAGACAATTACATGCATTGGTGACTTCATTCTTAAATTTTGCCTCAAACTCCTAATCTCCTGCTTATTAATACTTGAGGTACAGTAGTTCTTAAGTTTAGGAATGAGGGAAGGATCTCAAATATGGTCTTGGCTGAATAAAACATTATTATGTGATTTATAAGTACCAATAAACAGTCAAAATGCTTTTGTGCTAATAGGCAGCTAGTTATTAGTGAGAATTGGTTCCAAAACTAAAGTGTTATTATTTTATTATTTTATATAATAATATATAATATATAATTAGATGATGTGGTTGGCTGATATTAACACAAGTAATAATAATCATGTTAATCAGTAATAAAAATGGAGTTAAGTCTATAAACCTTTAGTCCTGCTAGGACCCTAACCCATCACTACATGGCATAAACCAATTGGCTTGCAGCTCAACATCTAAATAGTTTGTTTCAGTGTTTGTTGTAATCCAGTCACTAACCCTCTACCTCCCCCAGCTCCACCTGTCTAGATCTTCTACAGGTAAATGTTGTAAAATGTGCATGAGATCTCCAAGATGCTGCTGTGTTGAACATGACACATATTAACTATTTTTGTTCACTGTCAAGCTTTATTTGATATTTGAATCCCTCTCACGGTCCATTAGCCATTTATGCACATGGGCACTTTTTAAAAACAGTGTTTTAATGGACGTGTAAAGTACATAATTAAAACACATTATATATTTAGATAGAATGTAAGATAAATATAATAATGCATGTTAGTTTGCTTCTTGAGCACAAGAGCATATTTATTGAAGCCCATTTATCTTACTAACAAGAAACTATGCTTCTAACCACAGGTCCAGTGCTGTAGTTCAAACCACGTACGTTTGTGACGTCG
>JAUCMT010000047.1:1451178-1465374 GCA_032357475.1 Enteromius thamalakanensis
AGTGGGCAGTTCCTGAGGAGTTACCATGTATATACACTGGTATTACAGAGGTGCAACAACTCCACCCACTTTACATAACCCTAAACCTACCCATCTACACCCCCTGATCACCCCCTGTTCCAGTTACTCTTATACATACTGCTGTTACAATATGTAGCTGTAATTCCTGTTACATGACTACTGAGTGAAGTGAAAAAAGTGTTGTTACGAATGTCCTGTTACACATATGTACTTACACACACTATTCTAAGGGTTGTTACATGTGTGTAGTAACAGATATATTACAGCTGTAGATACAATGTAGCAATGTGTACTTACACTGTGGTTACATACTAGATACACATCTAGTTACTATGCAAGTTCACAGGTATTAGGGAGACTCAATAAAAAGTGGGACCTACACGGATCTGAAGTGTTTTGTCAAACCGTAGTTACATGGGATTCAAACCAGGAAAAAAAACTACCGTCTATGAAAACCCATAGATAGGAAGCTGGATATGTGTGATGCTAACATTCAAAAGCATTAATTTCTCCCAGCATATTAATATCGTTTCGAAACCATAACATAACATTCTTCAAGTAATTGTGTGAAAATGACGCTTTATTAATCTATACATTGTAAATTCATGTGAAAAGGAATAAAAGGTGTTTTACTGCCTCTGGTGTTCATTTCTTTTGGAAACTGCATAAATATGTACTTATTGGAACGTATTTCGTGTCTTGCTAAAAAGTGCACCAAGATACGTTTATGCCATGAGACCAGGTAAAAAAAGACAATCCACTTTGTGAGCCTTTTTGTGTCCGAAATGCCTTTCTCCCTTTCTGACCTGGTCTTGTTGCAATAAGAACTTCCCTGGTTCTTTTTTTATTCGCTTCCTTCAGGAGCCAGCTAAACCACCTGTTATGATCAACACATCAACAGAAATTTCATCCTAAAGGATTATAGAGGTGCTGCAGTCAAAACTCAAACCCCCCTTTACTGCCCCCAAACCCCACCCAGTTATCAAGCTTTTCATAAGCCACAGATCTTGAACGATCCTGGTAGATTTATGTCAAAACAACTCATGTAGCGTTTACAAGCAGATCACCCCGGACTTATTTACTCAGCATCAGCTCTATTTAGCTTCTGAGTAAATGCTGAGTAAATGCCTCACATGAATGAGGCCTCGCAGGTCATCTTATGCATCTGCCTCAACAGGCCTCTGGAGGCGAGCTTGACTTGACAGTGATCACCCTGCACATGTGTGAGAAGCCGTCTTCGGTTACCAAGTTTATTTTTAGCCCGATAACTGCCTCAATCCAACTCTGGGGAATGCCATAAGGGCACAAGGCTTTTCCTCCTTCTCCTCCCGTACCAGTCAATCTCTCTCTCCTCTGAGAGGAGCTAACAGCTTCTCCTTCATTCTTCCTCAACGGACTGGAGCAATGAACGATAGTCCCTTGCAAGTGCTGACTTTGCCTACTTCTCCGTACCCCGACCAGAGGCCTGGAACCAACGGCCTGAGGAAGAAGACCCGTGTTTTCCAGTCTGAAAAGGGCTACCTGCACAACTTCATTCAATGCATCTTCTCCTCCATCGACCTGCGGGACAGGCAGGGCTCCACTGTGGTGGTGGGTGGAGATGGACGCTACTTCAATACGACTGCCATTCAGGTCTTGGTGCAGATGGCTGCTGCTAATGGGGTCAGTTGAATACATTCTTACAGTATGTTTTCTTAGGAGGAACCCTGCACAACAAATTCATTGTAGATACCCTTTTCACACAGAAAAGTTTTTTGATGTAAAACAAACATGAAATAATTTTTTAACACTGTATATCACACATCACTCGCCTGTCTATCTTTTGTGGTAAATTGTGCTTTATACAGTAGTCAGCATTTGAGGTGGATCAAAAATGTTAATTAAAGTTGTCCTAAGACATGAAATAGGGTAAAAGCTTTAATGTTGCTCACCTCTTTCCAGTTCTAAATTTGCTCAAAAGATATTTATTCTTGACACAATTGTTAGGTACATATATTCAGGGCACATTACAAGCAAAGGGTGACACTGTCTTTAATAGATTTCTAATTTTGCCAATTAGATCTGGCACAGGCGGAAAGAACTTGTTGAGTGAAGTTACTAATGTTGATCTGGTGAAGTGCAGTTTTTTAGAGCAGATGCATGTGACTTGTGCTCAGCTTTGGCCTCCATTCTGGTGTTATATGTAATAGATATACCTTGTATTTTTAATGATATAGTGATAGCGCTTTGCATTAAGCAAGGTGTAATTTGTTAACATTAGTTAGTGTATTAATTAACATGAACAAACTATAAACAACGCATATATTACACCTTTTATTAATCTTTGTTAATGTTAGTTAATGTAAACACTCTCTCATAAACTGTCAACAACTTATTAGTGTATTAGTTGACCGTTAGGAGAACATGCTGACATAGTAAAATATCTGTTGGGGTAGCATTAAAATAAAAGCGTGAGCAGGTTTTATAATACTAATACTCTAATGACTGCTAGTCATTTTTTTTATATATCGGCCAGTTGCAGATGGTGTTTTATTTACGTGGACTGGTGAATTTGTCAGGTGGGTCGTGTTGTGATCGGTCAGAATGGCATCATGTCGACGCCGGCTGTGTCGTGTGTGATCAGGAAGATCAAAGCAATTGGTGGCATTATTCTCACAGCCAGTCACAACCCTGGAGGACCTGACGGAGACTTCGGCATCAAATTCAATACCGCCAATGGAGGTAAAATGGCTCACATGATTATGAAGGAAAGATTTCATATTTCACTCAAAAATCAATGACAGAAATATGATATGTACCGAAAATAAGGCTCAGGTTATGATCATAAAGCATTATTTCCTAGTGGTTGTGGTTTTGTGGCAGCATGATTCCACTGAAATTACTATCTCATTACATTTTTTGTACAGTACATTTAATTATTTTTTTTATACCAGAAGTAAAATGATATTAAGTTATTGGATCGATATCGGCATTATTATTCAAAAGTTTTTTTTTTGTTTGTTTTTTTTTTTATTTCTAATCAGCAAGAATGCATTAAATTGATCAAAAGTAAATGTAAAGATGTAAAAAAAAAAATGTAATTTTCTAAAATCCTGAAAAAAAATAACTATTAACTTTTTTCATTATTGATAAATAAAGAATGTTTCTTAAGCAGAAAATCAGCTTAAATCGTTTTTAATTTTCAGTTTCTTTAAGCGTGTGTGTTTAAATACGGTGCACACAATTTTAAAACAATGCATGAAGAAGTCACAATATAAATACAATATAATGATGTGAGCTTCATTTTGATTATATAATTTATATATATATATATATATATATATATATATATTTACAGTAATACAGATCAAATAACATTAAGTAGACTCAGTCTTAAAACATATACTTTAATAAAATGTTTCATTTGTTAATTCCTCCACACAGGTCCGGCACCAGAGTCCGTCACAAATAAAATCTTCCAGTTAAGCAGAAGCATAGAGGAGTTTGCCATCTGTCCTGAGCTCAGAGTCGATCTGGGGACTATCGGCAAGCAGTCCTTCGACCTGGAGAACAAATTTAAACCTTTTACAGGTGACAACATTTGCAACTTCTGAGCTGTTGATTCAAAAGAATGCCATCTTTTTTAAGAGATATGAACCAAATGGATCCATGTCCTGTCAATATTCTGTCACGGCAGTGGAAATTGTGGATCCAGTCGAATCCTACGCCAACTCGCTGAGGAACATCTTTGATTTCGCTGTTCTAAAGGAGCTTCTGTCAGGAGAAAACCACATACAAATCCGTTTAGATGCCATGAATGGAGGTGAGGAACCATATTTCTTTCCACTGATATAAAAACAGACTGATAGCCATTAAGTTCCCACCATAGCCAACGCTTCATCAAGACCATTTCCCACATTTTGAAAAGAGCATTTAAAGGAGCAGCTGCATCTGCTTAATAGAGTTCGATGCTTCTGTGTGTGCCGGCTGGGATGAGTTTAGGCTTGCATTGCTGTGTGAGATTGAATTTCCATGTATGTGTCGTGATCTCAGTGATTAAGACGAGCCATCTGACATAACACTAAAACCAAGCACAGCTCTCCACTTTCAAGGAGTAACACCATCCCACACTGATAAGCCCCTTGAAATGAAAGCAATCTTCTGAATTCATGTGTGTTATTTGAGCTGTAAAGTTGACTACAGCTGGATTAACTGCTGTGCTTACAAACATAGGCTGTGGCTGGAGTTTGATTCTTGTAACGACACAGTGTCACGACCAATTCATACGTACTGTACGATTTAGCAAATATCATATGAATTTGTATGAATTAGTCACCTTATAAAATATGTACAAATTGCCGTGAGACTAAGCTGATGTAAACAATTCTTTCCAAGTAGTTATTAGTATGCTTGAATTAATATACAAAGATTTCGGTTACTTTGCATGGTTGTTAAAGGTGTAGTACTACATAAAGAAATAAAACTTCTGTCATCAACTTATCTTCGTTTAGATGTTTTGAAATCTCTCTCTCTCTCTCTCTCTATATATATATAGTTTATTCATTTAAGTGAATATTGGGTTCCAATTGTGTATTTCACCCCACCAATCTTATCAATATATGTTCGTATAAATTTAGCTTTTTTTATAGTATGGTTGAAATATATTTAGATGTGATTTACTGTTTTAGTCTTCATCAAATAAGCATACTTCTTTAAAACAACAAAATAAATTATATACTTAAAAGTAAAAAAACAGGTACTCTTCTTAATATACTTAAGTGACCTTATTTAAATATATTACACTTCTATTTGAAATATACTTTTAAGATTTGAAGTGCAGATTCAATAAAATTAAGTGCAGTTTTTAACCGAATCTAGAACATTCCTTTAATATAATTACAGTCCATTATTTCTTAACTATGTCTGTAGAGTTTATAAATAAGGGTTTTATAGAAATTAGCTTAGTCTGATAGATTTAGCTTGATTCAAACTGAATCTATGAAAAAGCAGTGTGTCCACAGATTTTCAGTGCTAATTTTCCAATGCATGCCTTTAGTAAATCCAGACAGTAGTAGTAGTTTTAAAAGAGCCTAAAAAGAGTTTGCACTTGCACAAGCTGACCCTTGGTTTTTTGTCCAGTTAAAATTGTTGTATGTATTCTCCGACTCATCTTAAGAATAGAAGTATTATAATGTGCGTGCAGATATTTTGGAAACATGGTAAGCTGACACATCTGTTTCTCCAAAAAACAATCATACAGATATTCTACTTTTGAAATGTTGGCTCTATGTTGCAATGTCTGTATATGCTTTCATCTGTGTGATTTCATCATCTACCAACATACCCGAGGTTGTAAGTTGACGGAAAACACAACATACCGTATATCAGCCACTGAAGCCAGACATCACATATTCTGCCCGGCCCAAGCTTGTTAGCTTAACTGCATGTCCGCAATCTGGCAACCCACCCTGAGAATCAAGTCTCAGGAGGAGGGAGCGAGAGAAACAACTTTCTTCAGTAACCTTTTTAAAATGACATACTGCACTGACTCTTTGGACCTCCCCTGGTTCTGCAGTGACTGGGCCGTATGTGAAGAAGATCTTCTGTGAGGAGCTGGGCTCCCCTGCCAATTCAGCCATCAACTGTGTCCCTCTGGAGGACTTCGGAGGTGGCCACCCAGACCCCAACTTGACCTATGCCACTGACCTGGTTGAGACGATGAAGAGCGGACAGTATGACTTCGGGGCTGCTTTTGATGGTGACGGTGTAGGTGTTGAGACACTGACCCAAGCAGAAGTGCTCAAGTGACACTCAGCATA
Organism: Enteromius thamalakanensis; assembly: GCA_032357475.1. NCBI lineage: Eukaryota > Metazoa > Chordata > Actinopteri > Cypriniformes > Cyprinidae > Enteromius > Enteromius thamalakanensis. The sequence continues at coordinate 1,456,998 of JAUCMT010000047.1, forward strand.
ACATTTCCTTGACCCTGGCCTCACTCTCTCTCTCTCTCTCTTTCTAGGACCGTAATATGATCCTGGGGAAGCACGGCTTCTTCGTGAACCCCTCAGACTCAGTTGCTGTCATCGCTGCGAACATCTTCTGCATTCCTTACTTCCAGCACACAGGAATAAGAGGCTTTGCTAGGAGTATGCCCACCAGTGCCGCTCTGGACATGTGAATATTACTCCTCAATGTTTCACACTGTGTAGATGTGCACTTAACAGGACCGGCAGCATCTCCGCTCACTCTGCTGTTTTATCCAGGGTGGCCAGAGCCACCAAGATCCAGCTGTATGAGACCCCCACTGGATGGAGGTATTTTGGGAGCTTGATGGACGCGGGGCGTCTCTCGCTGTGCGGAGAGGAAAGTTTTGGCACAGGTAATGTACCAGAACTGTAAAGGATGTCAGTAGGAAAAAACAAAGCTAAAACCCAAATGCAAGCTAGGATATGTCCAGGAGAAAGAGGATGTACTGTATGGTTCATATAAAGACAAAAATGTATTCATATAAATTATATTTTTCTTCAAATGTATTGTAATTCATCACATGGTCATTACTAACATCAAAGAAAAAAATAGGTTCAGTAGAAATAACTAAGGAACAGTTTAAATTTGTGTTAAAAAATATTATAAAATGAAACAAGAATCAATATTAAAAATCCTTTATGGCTAATTTCTATAGGAATGTATAGCTAAAAATGTTCATATGCGCAGTGCTGGGTAAAAGCTGTAGTAATATTAATTATATATCCAAATTTTAAAAATAAATACTTAGATTATATTACATTTTAAAAATACTCTTATTAATTAATTTTCATTCCTTAACATTAAAAACTAATTTTGAATTTAATTCATTATTTGCTTAGATTATAGTTTTAAAATATTCTATATCAATACCATATTTATATGATGTAATTTAATATTTTAAAGTGCCCCTATTTAGACAGGTTTCTATTTAGAAATATGAAAAACCAACAACAGGTTGACATGCACACAAGGTCAAAAAAACTCTTTCTTATAATATGCATTTATTTTTACCTTATTTGTTCACTGAGTCCCAAATGATTCGTTCAAAGATTCATTTCTCCAAACAGTGTTTGTGAGCTTTTAACACTGCAAACCCAGCACATAGTGGTCCAGAATTAATTAGCATTTTCTAAAAAGACCAACAAGTGAGCGGACAATATATCAAGTCAGCATGAAATTGCTTGGGATTAGTTTTAAAATTGACCCCTTTCATTGATTCAGAGTCAGCTCTTTCTGTTGAGAGACAATAACTTTATACACGGTGCACTTTCAGATTGAAATCTTTGCAGGATGTTTTCATTCACTGTGTCACACACCACATGAAAGCTCCATAATAGGGGCACTTTAAGAATGCGAGTCTGGGTCTAAGATAAGGATAAGACTCTAAATTCTACATAAACTACATTTTGAGCATCCAGTACAGTTTTAATAGGAAACCAAAAAATTTCTTAATATTTTTAATCCTTAATTGTAACTTAAAAATAGCCACAGTTAAAGTTTCCCTCCATAGGTTCTGATTATATTCGAGAGAAAGATGGGCTCTGGGCAGTGCTAGCGTGGCTGTCCATCCTAGCAGCGAGGAAGCAAAGTGTAGAAGACATTATGACAGACCACTGGAGAACCTACGGGAGGAACTACTACACCAGGTCAGAGAAAGATGCCTTCTACACATACTTTACAGTCTAGATATTTGATTATAGATTGACGACATGTTTGTACCTGACAGATTTGACTATGAGGAAGTGGATTTAGATGCGGCTGTGGAGATGATGCTGGATCTGGAGCTGATGGTATCAGACAGGGCTTTCATTGGGCAAGTGTTTAGCGTGGGGGAAAAGAAATACCAAATGGAGGCGGCGGACAATTTTGAGTACAGCGACCCTGTGGATGGAACCATTTCAAGAAACCAGGTAAAAATAAATAAAAAGATCTCCATAAAAGCACATGTTATTAACATGTAAACGTTCCCTGCAGGGTTTGCGGATCACTTTTAAAGGAGGCTCTCGCATCATCTTTCGTCTCAGTGGGAGCGATAGTTTCGGAGCCACAGTTCGCCTGTATATCGACAGTTATGAGAAAGACATAAACAAGCTCTTTCTGGACCCTCAGGTAAATTATGACTAATTCTTATGGAAAACATATACTTTTAAAATCTGATGCTTCATATGCAGTGCTGGGTAGTAACCGATGACAAGTAATCTGGATTATGTAATCAGATTCCATTGTAATCAGACTATATTTACTATATTTGGTTTGCACATTATTCACACAGTAGCAAATTAAATATTCTGAATTTTTTCCCAACATTTCTACGCTGCATCAGCACATGTTTTATTTAAACTATCATTAAGTGGTTTTTCAGCCATGTATTTGCAAACGCATTAAAATGTACATTATTTCTTGTTTACATATAATGCAGGGATTGCTGAACTATTCTTTCATCTTATACGTTTACCCCTGAGATTTTAAAACAGTAATTACATAACATATTGATTTTCACAGTTCTCTGATGTTAGGTAATGGTAACACAACCTTTTTTTTGTTTTTGTGTTTTATTTTGATTGTTATTATTAAAATTCAACACTTTTTATGATGTAATTATTCATTAGTTTTCATAAAACTCACAAAAACCCTGCAGTATATTTGATTTGTTTTTGCATTTTTATAATAATGTGATCATAATTTATTAAAATAAGTTAAATCCGTATGATAAAAAGGCACTTAGGCCTACTTAAAATGTGTAACATACGTCATGTAAATTTCAATTTAGAGTCAGTAATGGACCAGACTTACCAGCAGTGTTCAGTTCGTAACCTAGGTTTATAATCTTTTGGGTTAAGAATGGTTGTTGTTTTCTGTCACAGGTGGCGCTGGCGGAGCTCGTCACCATTGCCCTTCAGCTTTCACAAATACACGAAAGAACCGGACGAAGAGGCCCTACTGTTATTACATGATTATATTAAATGTCATATTTACAGTTTACAGTTTTTTAAATAAACATTGTTATCGGTGTATTTGCAGTATCAAAGATATATAAAGTGTGCAGACGTTCTCGAATCCTTCACTGTTACCATTGCTTAGCTTATGAATAATTACGTCACTTGACGCGCCAGGAAAGTTACCAAGCAACGTGCCCGTGACTCATTTAATATTCATGAGCCAACTACTGACTGAAACGACGACTTTCTCTTACAAACAAACTCTGATCTGAAGTGGGATTGTATTATTCTGGCTGAAGTAATTGTGAAATTACTGTCAGCTGTAACTGACAGGTAACTATACTGCTTGTATAAAACGATTTAATACGCGATTCCAGTACTGTTCGAGTGCAAATGATTTATTAATTACGGGTTTTGATGGTAAGTCCTTATAAAAAGAGTTGGGCAAACTTGCTTATTGTTATATAAATTTGATACTAAATTAATTATATGTCTGTTAAATGGTGTTGCACGTTTCTCTATGTAGCAAATTCTGAATAAATAATATGTCTGAGGGTGCTTGTACATTTCATGTTTTCCCCCTAAATGCTGTAGTAATATGAATTATATAACCAAATTTAAAAAATAAATACTTAGATTATATTACAAAATAATGTAACGTTAACCCAAAAGCTGCATCAGAGAGTGTCAATAAAATCTCTCTTGAAGCTTTCAGTAAAAAAATTAAATAATAATAATACTATTTATTGATTATTGCAGTACCAGCAAAAGTCTAAACTTTTGCTAATGTATTTATTTACTGCATTTAAAAAAGTTTACAGGTTACAGGCCACATGCTGTGATATAGTTGCCTAATTTACACTCATTTGAAATAATTCACCTGCTGCTCAGGGAATCAGTAACGATGGAATCTTATGACCTGCTGCCCAGGTCTCCATCAACACAAGCCATGAAAAATAACCAAAAACTGAAGGGTAAGAATATCCCAGCAACTCCACCTTTCACATCATTACAACTAAATAACACTTATGAAATCATGACTACAGTTTTTTATACCTGTTCAAATCCAGATTCTATTGAAGGTGTGGGGCTGAAGTCAAGAGAGAGGCAAGAGCGCTAATCTTCAGACTCTTTTACTGTAACGTCTTGTAATAGATCTCATACAAATATAGATTTTGTAAACAAACCAGCTCCTCTTCTTTACAAGGCAAGTGTGTAGAATCGCCTTTGAGGGGTATCTCGGCATATGGATGAAAATTGCCACCACTAACCCAGAGCTTCTGAAGGGAAATCAATGTAAGTGATTTCATATGACTGTATTTAAGTGGAATACTGTACATAAATAGAGAATATTTACAGTTTGTGCTTTTTCAGTTTGTTACTTTTTCATTTGTATTTGAGAACATCTCACAAAGATAAGCTTTAATTATATTTTGAGAAATGGTTTGCCAAAGTGAATTGATATTCCTGGTTTTAGATTCAGATGAATTCATCAGCTGCAGAGACAGATGTGCAGTCCGATCAAATGGCAGTCAGACAGACGTTCAAGCACATCGCAACATGTCAGTTAAGTCAAAATTATTAGATGAAACATCATAAAAAATACAATTGTCACAATTATGACTTTTTAGTAAATAATTATTTACTAATTAAAATTTATGACTTAGTAAGTATCTCATAATTTTTACTTTTTGTTTTATTTAAACTTTGTTTTTTGACTTTTGCTATAGCTGTATGAATCATGTTTTGGTAAATCATAGAGTATGATAAAAATGTGCTTCCATGCAAGGACTTGCATGATCTTTAATGTGGTGTGAAACAACGTTTTTAATCTGAAAGTGAACCGTGTATAAAGTTATTTGATTCTTAATCATTGAAATTATTTGTTTTCTTAAAAACCATCTCAAATTGAGTTCAACATGAAACATTAGCATATTGTCCGCCCACTTGTTGGTCTGAATGAAAATGCTAATTGATTATTTGCCACTAGGTGCCACTTGTGGAGCATTATAAGCTCACAAACACTGCACTAATGAAATAAACCAATCAGTGTCAAGCAAATCCTTGAGTAAATAATCTAAAAATAAATGCGTATTATAAGAAAATAATTTTCCTTGCATGTCAACCTGTTGTTGGGGACTCCCAAAACCTTTAAAAAGGGGAACAGAAAGTACTAGTTGTACTGTCCCTTTAAGAATTACACTCTACATGCATGTACTGTTATGCAGTGGACATGATGTGCTTTACTTTTACAGATATGGGTAGTTGATGTATCTGTGTCCTACGGTGAGAAAAATAAAAACCTCTAACATTGAAGAAACCTCTCTTTAGTGACTCTAAGAATGAAGATACATTTGTCTCATGTTATTTGTGTACCTTTTTACATTTTTGCCGTCACACCAAAGGACACAGTCCAATTTGTATGTCAACTACCTACAGTATACACTTTTTTTTAATATTGAAACACCCTTGCAATAACCCCAGCACAGTAAAAGACTCTAAGCCAGTACTGGTCCTGGAGGATCACTTAATTAGCTGTTTGATTAGGGTTGCAGCTAAACTTTGCAGGACAGTGGCCAGGGTTGAGAAAGCCTGCTCTAAACTCTGTAATGTTTTACGGTCATTATGTGCAGCCCTATTCACAGGCTTCCAAAAAATCGAACCAAAGCGAAACATGAGCGAGTGGAACGCATGAGAAGACTCTACACGCAGTGCAAAGCTCCAGGTGATTCCTCCTGTAGATCTATCTGTCGTGTGTTCTTTCAGAGGCCTCACCTCGCCTCAGTTTCTGCTGTGTCCCCCACCAGACCCGCCGACCCCCCAGACTCCTGGAGCTGCTCTGGGTCCAAATGAGCAGGAACACTGGGAGCGAGAAATGGATGAACTGCTGGACTGGACTCACTCCCTTTCTTTCAAAGAACTAGATGAGCTACTGTATGCACACATTTAGAAGTCACAAATTGTTAAATGTCTTTTTTTTTATGATTTAAAACATTTACAGTACAATCAACTGAATTTAACAATCAGTAAGACTTAAAAAAATAATAAAATGAAATTACATTCATAACTAAATATGCACATTTAATCAGATCTTTTCTGTTTTAAGCCATTTTGCATCATCAGGCTCTCACTGCTTCAATGTTCCATGATTGTTTGTGATATGGTTCGGTTGTCCCCTATGGCACTAATAACAGCTGATAATACAGATGCATCAGTCGTTGCCCTGGTAAAGCAGTACAGTGCACTACGAGATGTAAATAGTGACTGTATTAAGAAGAATGATGAGAAATTTCTGTTTGCTTCACTCAAATAGCACGCTTGACTAATAATACTGCATACATCTGTGCTGTGCCAAACCACCACTAGAGCCCTTTCTTACAGTTCTCAGAAGCATTCAGGCTGACCGTGGAAAAGCAGCTATATATTATTATATATTATTCAGTTTATATAAAAAATACGGCCCCTTTGACATTAAGGCACCTCTGTGTTTTATCTTTCATAAAACAAATCATATGTGTATACATTATTGTTCAAATTAGCATTAAATTTACTGAAAGTACTTTTTTTGCATTACTAATTACTTGGGGAAAAAGTTCTCTGATTACGTAACTTGCGCTACTTGTAATGCATTACATTACTCCACAACACTGCTGATCTATAATAGAGATCATTATATATAGATCAGTGTGCTTTTTAAATATTTATGGCACAAATACAGAAAATTGGCTATCACCAACCTTACGTTGCATGATTAATTAAAATGCAGAATTTTTGTAAGGACATTTCTACAAATGTTTATGCAACAAGGTCAGTGTCCAGTTTTTCCCTCTGCATGTCTTTAGTAAATATTGTTGAGTTCTCTTAATGCCTAAAGAGTGTTTGTATTGGTGTAAGCTCGAAGTAAATCTGAGTGGGGTGTATTAACCAAGCTTTTACAGAGGTAGATGATTAACTGGCAAATACTGGATTTAAAGAGAGAGTAACATGCATTGTTTTCATAGTATAATGAGAAAGTTAAATGAATCTGTGTGTGTAACTGATGTGATGAATGAAAGCTAGATGTTATCTCTAGAGAGAAGAAACTCAAACTCTTTGATCAGGCCCTTGAAGTCCACTCTGTTTTCTGGGGCGTGACTCCAGCACCTGCGCATCTGAGTGTACACCTGCACAGACACATGTCTATTAAAGATCCCGCCCCTAATATAGTTTGATACATTAAAGAAATCAGAGAAAAGAGATATCTCACCATCTCAGGGCACGATTCTGGACGTGGCATCCTCCAGCCTTTCTCAAGAGATTCTACCAGCCTGGCCATGGTCATCTGCCCTTGAGACCGGCCAATCGTCTGCAGGAAAACCTACCAGACAAACATACAGGAAGAGGAATTAGCAGATGAGTCACTGTGATCATAATACCTGAGGTAATAGATATCAGGTTTGTAATGCTCACCTGTGGAGGGCTGTTCGCGCGGTCACAGTAGGTCATGATTTCAAAGAGAGTGACCCCAAATGACCAAACATCAGATGCCTTATAGAACTTACGATTAATGAGACATTCTGGAGCATACCTACACAGACAGGACATGACTGGGGGTTAGCTGGACCTTCGGCGGACATCTGTGCATATATACAGTAAAGCTATGGACTTAAATGGAGATAAAGTTAAACGTATGCTTTAAAAAAATAGGGTAAGGTATTGTTTGCTGTATGAAAAAAGTCAATGCATATCAAATGTTTAAAATGTTTCCATATATTTAAAAATGTAATTTATTCCTGTGATGCAAAGCAGAATTTTCAGCATCCTGAAAACATCCTTGCTAAATAAAAATATTAATTACCTTCAAAATTGTTCAAATCTTATTTGATAAGTGTTAAATGTTGTTTAAAAATTAATAAAATACTTATTAATTAAAAATAAATAAATAAATATATTATTATATTATAGTATATATATATATATATACACGCGTATAAAAAAAATATTTATTTGCAAAAACAAATAACTAAGTTTTTTTTAATGTACAAATATCATGCTATTTATTATTTTATCATGTGTTTATTGTGTTAGCTTGAATTTATTAGCGAGATTAACTGGAATGCACAATGAAAACATGATTTTTGAGTTAACTCTTCCAAGTATACATCTTTATTAGGGGTGTAACGGTTCACAAAAATCACGGTTCGGTTCGATACGAAACAGTAGTCTCATGGTTTGGTAAAATACAATAAAAAAGAGAATTTCTTTGATTTTATTCTCTCACATTTTTATTTATTAAAACTAACATATGAACTTGTTTTTTTTCCCCTCTTTTCTTTTACTTTGAACAACAATGGAGCTATACTTCACATATCTTCTGGGGTTTCTTCTTAGCAGCAAATAAAGA
>JAUCMT010000047.1:1469612-1489369 GCA_032357475.1 Enteromius thamalakanensis
TGATTGCTGTTATCTCGAGATCAGACAAGTTATGCTCGACTCCTGTCCTTGAAAATATAATTGGCTGAATCGTATAAATGCTGAATTAAGATCGTGTGGGGGGTCGAATCGAGATCGCGATCTTTTAACGATTAATTGTGCAGCTCTAATATCCGCCTGTTATTATTGTGATATATGAACACCATGAATAATTACAAACATGTTTTTTGTCTAAATCTGTTATTCAGGCAATGATTTAAGAAACACTTGTTCTATGATGAACTGACTTAAAGTTGAAATGTATACATTCATTTTTGCTGACCTTTAAGAAAAATCTGTAGGTTGTGTAACTGTACAGTCTCTGTAGAAGGCTTTATTGCAATATTGTTTCTTTTTTATTTAAAGAAAAATTATTTAAAAACAAATTAAGGGGCTAACTATTTGTACACCTTACATGGAAAACAAATCACAAAGCAAAACAAAAATATATATAATGCAGTACCAATGACAAAAACTAAAATTACAACAAAGAACTGAAAATGTACAAATAAAAGCTAATTCAAAATATTATTGCTACAATATTATTATTATGGTTAAATAATACTAAAATTTCAAGTCCTAAAATCACTGACCCAGAAGCTGTAAATATTTCACAAAATGTCAACAAGACTTTACCAAATAACTGAGGACACTGGAAAGCTGCTCCGCAACTTGAAATTTCCAGGAGGGCGTGAGTTCAGAGCGATGATTTCTCATGAACAGATCCAGAGGGCCGTGCTGGACAAACTCCTCCACCATAATAACTGACAAAACAACAACAACGAGACATGAGATCATCTGCAGACACAAGTCATGGTGCTGTGTCTGGTAGAACGGCACTTACTGTCCATGCTGTGCATGCATACGCCGTACATCAGAACCATGTTTTTATGGGAAATCTGCTGCATGACACTGACTGTGTCCAGGAAGGCCTAAGAGCAGGAGATCAGGGTTTGTGAATTACCAGAAGAGTAGTCTGCCTACTCTGTATGTATGTGGTGCTACTTACAGAAATGTGTCCTGCTGCCAGCATCTTCAGAACCACATCCACCACCTCATGACCCGGCACACCATCATCATCCTCATTTATCAAATTCAGCTTCCCAGAATAGATGTTTGTGCAGGTGCCTTGGCCCAGGTGTTTCTCCTGTTTTATAAACAACAGTTTCAAAACATTGCTAGGCTCCAGATAATATTATTATTATTATTATTATTGATAATTATTTGCATACGCCTCTGCTGGAATATTCAACTTAAACTGGAAACAAGAACTGAAGCTGGTCTGACTAAGCCGGTCATAATCATTTTTTTTCCCATTTTAAACATTAATCCCATCAGTTTAAGTCTATAGGGGCAGATTCCCGAACAGGGTTTAAGACCAGTCCTAGATTAAAATAAATGTTAAGAGCTGTCTAAACTGGTAAAGGCTTGCACTGGGATATCTTAAAATACATTATTGTCATTGTTTGGTCTTAAAATGCTCACAGATGATGCATTTTTGTAAGACATGTTTCTAAAAATTCTCAAATGTCTTTAATTAGCAAAGGTCTAGTCCTGCTTAATCTAATCCCTATCCGCGAAACCAGCCCATAGTGTTTATATGGCTTTTAGTTTTACAATTTTTCAATTCCAAGTTATATAGTTATAAGCAGGGTTATTCAGCACATACAAATACAAACTAAACAATGCATGAAACTTTTTATTTAACTTTTTATAGCTTATAATTGAAATATAGATCAGTCATTGTGTAAACTGCAAAAGAGAGCGGGTGATTTTCTCTCTCGTCCTCTCTCTTTTGATTAACATTAAAAACACAGGCAGCTGCTGGTAAAATAGGTGTGGTCACTTTAAGAGAGAATGCCTGAATCCAGTTAATCATTGAAATGTTAATGCAGTCTTCTCACTGTTCTTCCCTGACACATTCATAATCGCTCATTTTTTGATTGTGTGCTAGAGTCATGCTTCAGCAAAAAATACTGTTCAAAACTATTTGAATATAGCAGCTGGCTACATCTGGTCAGTGTTCAGTTGACACAAGCTAAAAACGAATGACTTCCCTCCAAACTTAGGTCGGATCTTCCAGCAGGATGCACCAGGAAATAAATGTGCTGGTTTTCAATGAAACAGTGTTTAGATGTCCAACCTGAGTAATGTCACTTCTGAGGATCCTATGGATGACTGCATTATTGAAGGAAGATTGTGGCGATGCTGAATCACTCCTTGTCATCATGACCAGGTTGGATTGCTCTGTGAAGCAGTAAATGGATGATTATTCATGGTTCTGCAATCTTCTATAGCATAAGGATGATTTTAGTACAGCAATAATCTAATATCTCTGGCTAAAAATAGTAATAGTTATTAAAGTTAATATTATTTAACATTCAATCATACTTTTCTAGGCCTTGACAATGTTTTTTACTTGGCATTCAATGGGAAACTCAAAAGCTCATATACTTAACATGTCAAAAATGTACTTCAAATACATTTGTACATATTTGTTTTTAACTAGGTATACAACGAAAATTACAAATAAAAATTTTAACTATCCTAACTTTTATGCCAACCAATTAGATTATACTACTGTTTCCTGCAGGTTTCAGTTTTTCCCTGTTGTTCCCTACATCCTGTAAAGTTTGCCCTCCAAAAGTTTGGAAACACCTCTGGCTAAATGTGGTTTTGGATGACATCAGCATAAATCCTTATCATTTTCTGATGCAAATATTGTACATTAAAGTAATTTGACATTATCATTGAAGACCAGCAATAATAATTGTAGTTTTGATGACATAATAATGCCAATATATACCTGACCTCAACCCAATTGAGCTACTATGGAAGGAACTGGACTGTCTGTAAGAAGTGTCGGATCAGTGTGAATCATCTTTGGTCAATCCTTCAGGAGGCTTGGAGTAATATATCAAGTCAATGTTTGAATGAACTGACAGCTCAGATGCACAGATTATGTAGAGCTGTAATATGCAATAATATGTATAAACTCTTTATTTAATAAAATATGTTTTCGTAGTTAGTATTGTCCCTTATTAGTGCAAAATTATCACAAATTAAAATGGGTTCATGCCAATATTGTCCAAAATCCCACTTTTCTATGCTGTTTCCAGACTTTTGGAGGGCAGTGTACATAAAATAAATATAAATAAATATAAAAATCTAGTGCAGTTTTAAACTAAAATTAAATTCTTTTATTAAGAAGACACATATTTGAAATATCACAAGCTCCAGTACCTTTGGGTTGGGGTGGACAGCCACGCTCAAGTCTTAAGCTGGTCTGGTCTGTTGTGAGACACTGGCGGCACAAGTGGTCCGTCAGCTCTCTCAGAGTGGGCTTCAAAATATCTGTCCCTGTCAGGAGGAAGCCGTCTGTCCTCGCCTCAATCTGGAAGTTCTTGAAGGATTTGGTGATGCTGCCGTGACAATCCTTCTAGAATAAAAAGGTCAGTTTTGCGTTACTTACTTGTGTGAAGTGATGTCAATTTCCTAATTTTACTCAAACATATCTATATACATTTACCCTGTTCTTTATTCTTCGTTTGCTTGGCATACTGAACTTTTACTGAGGTATACAGTATTTCCAAAAGCAGCACATACAATAATAAAGCGAGTACCTCATTGCATATGACAGTCAGGAGAACATGGTCGAAGTCGTGAGTGCTCCAACGCAACAGGTACATGCCCTCCTCATAACCTTCTTGCTTGAGTTTATGGATGGCATATTCAGTACTGAGGGGTACAAAAGAGATACAACCATTAAACGACAGCTGATGGAATGGTATATTAGATCATTTTAGATACTGAAAAACAAACTAATTAAATAGGCCTACAGAGAGTTAAACGAATTAAGAAATGAATTCAAGCTGAACTATTATTACACCACCACTGTAAAGTTGGGAAAGAGGTCTTTTATATTATCACCAAGGCTGCATTTATACAGTAAATACAGTGATATTGTGAAATATTATTACAATTTAAAATAGTTTTATCTTAATATATATAAAAAAACACAATCTGAATTTTCAGAATCATTACTACATTGAGTCTTGTTTCAGTCTACCTTTTCACGAGATATTTCAGAATTCATACTAATATGCTGATTTGCTGCTCAAGAAACATTCTTGTTTATTAATAATGTTGAAAACAGTTGTGTTGCACAATATTTCTGTGGAAACCGTGATGCATAGTATCTTCAGTATTACTGATGACAAGCAAATAAAAAAATGCATTTATTTGAAATCATTAAGCATTAACCTAAAATTAAAAATTAACCTAAAAATTAAGTTCTCATTTATACTCACTTCATTCAAAATCTGCATGACTTTCTTCCATAGCTTACAAATCTCATTCACATTTACTATTTTCAGTGATAAGTTAGCACTAGACAATGGCAAAAGTAATCAATATGGACAAAAAGAAGATCGTTCAAGATCATGTTGTCTGATTAATAACAATATTGGCTATCACAGTGAATAAAATAAGCTAGCATATTGTACTGTGGGACAACAAACAGTGACAGATTCGAAACTGAATATGCTGAAGCACAAAAGACAATTTTGCTCTGTTGCTGTTAAGGTATTTTTCTGATTTAGAAGTCAGTGTTTCACAACCACTGCTTACTGCTGGTCATTGTTGAACGGAAAAGAGCAGGAACAAGTTACATAAACACTGCCATTGTGTCAAGACTGTATCTAATGAACTAATATGACCAGAGTTATTGTCTTCAAATCGTAAGACTAGTCTTAGCAGTTTATGTAGCCTCACCCAGCATGAATATTTATTAAACATCTCCTTTTGTCTTCCGCAGGAGGGTTTGGAAAGATATGGGTTTAATTTCTGGAGTACATGTACTAACTTGATTGGACCATGGCAGCCCTCTCGTAGGTTCTTTTCCAGCGAGATAGGAGCCACATCCCTGCAGAGGAAATGATGTGCATCTACTGTGAGCCTAAAGTATCCATCTACCAGACTGGCAAAGGACAGCGCCTCCTCATGGCATGCCAGCTTCAGCTCCTGAAGAAAATCACAAAACTGGGTTTAAGAAAAGTTCTGATTGTCTGTTCCGTTCACAGACCTAACGATAAGCCTCACCATGTTTTTGTTGTCCTGTTTGTGGATGGTGACCACAGAGTATTTGATGAGAAGATGTGTTATCTCATTAAAGTCTGAAAAGAGTGTCCATCTGTCCTCTCCTGCATCATGTAATGCTACTTTACTCAGTTTCTTGCTGTCTCTCTTTGATTTACGTCTCTCCTGATTGGTCCAGGGATCTGAAGTGGCCTTTAAAAGTTAAATATGTCAGTTAGAAACAAATAGAAATACAGAACTCAGCACATACACTACTGTGTAGAAAGTTTATTTGTTAGGTAAAGTTCAAGATAATCATTTTATGCATCAATAATGCATTCAGTTGAATGAAAGTGCTAATGATTTACATATTTCAAATAATGCAGTTCTTTTTTAAACTTTGTATTCGTCCATTGTTTAAATATTAATTCATTTAATTGAACATTTCCAACTAAAATAAAACTGTTAACTTAAACAAAATATAATATAATGCATAATGCATGTTACTAATCATTAATTAGGTTTTAATATATTTACATTTTGACCCATACAGTGTATTGTTGGCTATTGTAACCAAAATACCTGTGTTAAGCCTGGTTTTGTGCTCGATTGTCACATATACATTAAAACAGTTTATATTACAATAATATACTTTAGCAAATTTTACAGTATACATTTTAGCAAATAAATGCAGTCACGGTGAACAAAAAAACATATTTCCTTCCTTATGTCCTTCTGTGTTCTTACCTCGATGGGGACTTTACACCAATGAATGCCAGAGGTGCCAGACACCAGGATCTTGTAATGAGAACCAGCAGCGCTGCTGGAGTCTGTGATCGTTTGCTCATTCTCGTGTATGGTGAAAGAAGAGGGTTCAAACACCTCCTGGCCGAAGTGTTTCGTTAGAGTCTCTAATGTGGACAAATATTTGACCTTCAGGTCATGGGTTTTGATCTTGTTGCCTTGCACGGTGTTCCTGGTGAACTCCTCAAGGAACACTTTAAAGACGTTGGCGATGCGCAGACGAGTGAGTATGTTCCTGTGACGTATGGACTTGTACAGGACCTTGGGGATGTAATTCTTGTAACTGACAAAGATAAAGTAAAACAGTGAAAGTCACAGGGAGTTTAATAATAATATTCATCATTTCTGGTGGATTTGTTTCTCAAATCACGCTGGGGTTAAATCAGAGCTGACTATTGCCGAAAATTGACCCTTACACCTGCAAACTCTATTTCAATCCTTATGGCTACATGGTCATGTACTGTATATCAAAAGAAGGGCAGTTAAGCTATTTTTTATTTACATTTTTAAAAAAACAATAATGTTGTTCAAATTAACACATGCAATTCAGTATATGCTTGTCAGAAATATTATTCAGTTTTTTTCTTTTTTTTCCCCAATCTCTTATTATTATTATTAGTTTTTTTCGCTTGCTTGTTTAATGTCTTTATTTTATCTGACATTTGTAGTCCTTATTTAATATTTATCATATTAAAATGAAATATTATTATTAGTGCAGTCAAATAATAAATCAAGATTAATTGCATCCAAAATAAAAGTTTTTGTTTACATAGTATGTGTGTATTGTGTATATTTATTATGTATATATAAATACATACACATGCATGTGTATATTCAAGAAAAATATGCTACGCTTATATATTAGATATATATAATATAAATTATATGAGTACATGTAATATACATGCAAATAATTTCAAAACACCTTCTTTATGTGTATGTTTTTATATATACATAATAAATATACACAGTACACACACATAAAATATATAATTTATTTTAAATATATATATATATATATATATTATTTATTTATTTTACTTGATTGACTTATTTAATTATCTCTGAGATTTTAAAATGACCCACAAAAACATTAATGCATGAACTATAAAGAAAAAATAATTTTAATTAAAAAAGAAGAATTAAATACAAAGCAAAAAAAAAGCTCTTACTCAAATTCACTGACAGGAAGATTTTTTTCAATGGCATCATGGGAGATGGCCATCACTGCCATACCCAAACACTCATTTTCTATCTGCTGGATGTCATTGTCATCATGAGCGCTACGCAGTGGTGCCAGATCGCTCAGAAAATCACACTGACTCTGCAAAACATAAAAACACACAGACAAATGAGCAGCCACAATTTTCTTGAACAGCCTGTCTTTTAAAAGCAGGTACTGTTTTCCTGTCCGTACCTGTGCGTAGAGGTATGTCAGTGAAACTATATCCAGAACAGCCGTTCCCGAGGCCCCCGTCCCTCGCTTGAGACTGTGTCTGGACACTGGAGAACATGTCTTGAGGGGAGATGTCCCGTGCCAGTTTGTAAAATAGAATCTGCCAATGTAAACGTGTAACATCATTTCAAACACCACACAAAACAGGGAAGAAAAACTAAAAGAGAAATGACAAGTCCAGGAATACCTCATGCGATAGTAAAGCTTCAATCGCGTAGTCTCATCAATAGTGAACGAGTGATTGGGTGGATACCAGATCTTGCTAAATTCATCATAAAGGGCGAACAAGCTGCTACACAGTGGAGATACACCTGTAATACAGAGACATAATTGAGTCTGTGATGACTGACAGTGTGGATTAGTTGTGGATCAGTTGAAAAACCTACCCAACTTCTTGGCAGCTTCAACACACAGCTCCTCTATTGTGAAACATCCTGAGAGATGGTTGATCTTGGGTGTCTCTGGCAGGTAAAAGTGTATCTCGAGCCCCTGTAATATCGATGTGGCCATTGCTAACGTTACTTCTTGTTTTTCAGCGCTTTATTAATAAGGTCCCGGAGAAATTCCATTCCAGTTTCCTAAGTATAGCAGCATAAGATTCGGTTATCGCACATATGCTACAAAACAACATTTCCTTCTGTGAAATACAGTAAAGCATGTAACGTTACGATAAAAACACCTGTAACGTACTCTTTAAAGACAGAGGAATAGAAACTGAAAGTTCGCAGAAAAGCTCAATTCACGACTAATACACCTCTATCTCGCATTTCCGTGTTTATTAGCGTGTCTGGATTCTTACAGCGAACTTATAAAAGATAGAAATCATAGAAACGATTTTACCTTACCGTCGAAAGATCATCTGGAGCCTATTCTCTACCAAGGAAATTGATGGTTGGAGTTTCTGATAAATTACGTGATCTGCGCACTGAATCTGATTGGCTGTGTGGCGTTTACGTCACCATTATTTAACCCTTAATACGGTAGAGTTTGAGTCGCTGTAATTGTATTCGTGAGACCGACCTCCCAAGAAAGTCTCTACGTCATTTTCCAGCGAAAAACTGTATTAACAGTCTGTATCCCTTAGTATGTCTGAGAGAAAACAGATTATAATTGTGATTTGACTTCAAAAGATGTGCTATTTTACTTTGAATCAAAGAGTATATCCATTAATTTTATGTTGAATCTTAGAATTACTTGGTAAATTTTATGTTTATAAAAGTAAAAGAAATAATAATTCTAAGCCATGTTTAAAGGCTTGCTAAGTTGGTATAGAACTATAAAAAAATGCAACCAAACACTATTATTTGCTAAAGAACTTAATCTTTTTGAAAAATTATTCCATCTTGTTTTCTATAATTATTATATTTATTTATCATATATATTATTATTATTATTATTATGTATTATATAGTTGCTGTCTGTATTTGTACCAGGGAAGAAAAATAAATATTTGTAAAAATTAATGTTTGTAATGATAAATGTAAACAAACCCTTTGTGTGTTTGTATGTGTGTGTGTACTATTTGGATGTCTTTATCGTTTTGCATTTTTAATTGCTGTTGTGTCTAGTTCTAATAAAAAAATAACAATAAAAAAAAATAACAAAAAAAACAGTCTTTATGAACAATGAATCCATGTTCAAATGTCCACAATATGGGATTTTCTATTCTCGAGATATAGTCATTTTGATATTTGATATTTCTTAATACAAACTGAATAGTATATTCTATTAAACATTTAAAACCAAATATAGTGTTTATTGTTGGTTAATGTTAGTAAATGCATTAACTAATAACTAGTTAGAGACAGATAGAGACTAAACTGATGTAAATATTCCTACTATTAATAATAATTATTATTTATTTATTTATTGTTGTTATGGAGAGCTTCAGATCAGTAGAGTTATTTATTATTCAAAAAACAGTAACATACAAGAAACAAAAAGTTGTAAAATTGTACAAATTACAACAGGTAAATAAAACCAGGGATAGGATACAAATTCAAACCAAAGATACAAGATATCATCAAATAAATCTAAATTCTCAAAAAAAAATTAAGATCAGTGGATTCTCTTGGTTTTTGAGAGACTGCTCCTTTAAGAGTGTATCAGTAGTTTGAGGAAATAGGAAGTCAGTCCAGTAACATTTAGCACAAAGACAAAAAACAAAAAGGCGTTTGTGAATGATGGCAGGAATAAAAGGTAAAACTAACTAACGATAACTCTTGTTCTGATCAGTACAACACTTTATAAGACTTTATAACACTTTAAAGAAACCTGTCCGATGCTTTTATGAGCTTATCTGCTGTCGAGAGTAACCCAAGTCTTGTATGCTTTGTAGAAGTTTCATAACCACAGACTGCTACGTAAGAGGTCTAAGTATAATAGAAATGCAGATTGTTTAGTTAAAGTCTATTAGATGGTAAATAATTCGTTGTCAACTACGGCTAAAGTTTTACTTAGGTTTACTTTAGTTACACTGTTGTGCTGCAGTCTTGTTGTCGGTCATATTCAGTAATTAACCAATGATAATCGATTAAATAAGTGATCGTATTCGTGGTAAATCGTGGAATTATATATATACATTTTAGTCACTAAGTACGTCACGTCTGTAGTTGCGAGCTATGGCCGCCAGGGTGTGTGCAATACAAACACACGTAATATTCAGTGCCTTGGCCCTTATCTGAATTATTGCTTTGCAGCGCTTGTTGCGTTATCCTTCAGTGGTGCACTTGGACTGACTTTTCTCCTTTTGGGATGTGCACTGGAAGAGTTTGGGTAGGTTTATGTTTTTGGTCTTCTGTAAAGATCTAAAGTGCAGTAATTCGTGTTAACCTCTATGTGCTTCTTTCCTCACAGAGTGTACTGGCCAATGTTTGTCCTGTTGTTTTACATCCTGTCACCTATCCCGAATTTAATAGCCAGGAGGCATGCGGACGACACTGAGTCAAGCAATACATGCAGGGAGCTTGCATACTTTTTGACCACTGGAATTGTGGTGTCAGCGTATGGCCTACCTGTTGTGCTTGCACGGAAATCTGTGGTGAGTACAGAACATGCTTTGGTTTTATCTTGACCTTTTTTATGCTCAAATGTGAACAGTTCACCTAATAATGAAAATTCTGTCAGCATTTATTCACCCTTAAGTTTTACTAGCTAGTATGAGTTTCTTTTTTATGTTGAACAAAAAAAGTCAGGTATATTGTTGGTAGAAAAGCATTTGACGGTACCCACTGACTTACATGGGATTGCAAAAGAACTATGTAAGTCAATGGCTACCATCAACTATTTGGATACCAACATTACTCTAAATATCTTTTCATTTTGGTTCAACAGAAGAAAGTAAGTCATACAGGTACAGAACAAATATTCTAACAACATATAATGAAAAGTATACATTTTAACTTAAACAAAATGTTTTTTATTTATTTTTATATATTTATATATATTTGTACATATATTTATATTTTTATTTATTTTACTTAATACATTTGATTACATTTTTATTTAATTAATATTTTGATGCTTTTTTAAACTATTTATAGAAGCTATTATAGTTAATTTATTAACATAGCAAGTTTATTAATATTTTGAATCAGTTTTTTCTTTTAATTTTTTTTCAGTGTTTTTATGATATGTGTATTTTCATATAGGTCTATATAGTTTTATTCCTTTAATTTAATTTTAGTTGTTAGGCTTTTTTAATATGCATTAAATATTGCGTTTAATATTGCGTTACAAATAAAAATAATGAATTAAAATTACTACATTTTTTATGCTGTATTTAATTTGAGGTACTGTAACATTTTATTTCAAGTAGTGATCATTTTAGTTGTGTTTTGTATTATTTTATAATTTTCTTTTATTTTTCAGATATAATAACTGATGAGAATGTGAATGTTTTTCCATTAAAATAATGACAATTAGGGAGGAATAAAATGCAGATACCCTGTTTTTGTAAATACTCTGTCTTCCATTCTTTAAATTAGTTTAATTATATTATAAAATAGGTCAAATATGATCCATACAGCTCATATAATAATAGCTCAGAGGTTATAACAGGATTCTGTTTTGTACAAGAGGAAAAAGCTTCACTCTAGAGGCATTTATTAAATTTCATATTTTAATTTATTTCATATTTTTTTGTTCGAACTGCATTTAGTGCTCCTCTAAATGGCTTAAAGCATATACAGACCAGAATATGCTTTCTAAAATGGACAAACCAGACAGTGCACTGACTGAAATGTCACCATGAATGAAACTAATGGCTGTTTTTCTCTGCAGATCATGTGGGGCGCCTGTGGCCTGGTAATGGCAGGCAATTGTGTCATTTTTCTGACCATTCTGGGTTTCTTCCTGCTATTTGGTGGTGGAGATGACTTTAGCTGGGAACAGTGGTAAAACCTATCCGGAAGAAGAACTTAGCTACATTATAAACTACAAAACTTTAAATAGCTTGCCATGGCAATGCTGATTAATCCCAGCCTTCACAGAGACTGTGTCCATTGCTTCGTCTTACTCTTGGTTATTGCTGCTTTGGTGCTTCTGCCTTTTCATTTGCATTACATATGCATGGCTCTGTGTACACAACAATTTGCTTAATATTGGTAATTATGAAGTTGCATTTTGAAAATCATAAAGGCTGAACCTGTACAGTAAAGTTCGGATTATATTTACTCAATTCAAACGTAAAAAAACAATCAATTATAATTTGCTTGAATATAACGAAGCCTGTTTTTGCGCCATTTAAGATTTTTTTTGCATTAAGTTTCAAATTTAAATATCTTCCCCACCATCCCTCGTTGCAAAAACCTATTTATTATTTAATATATAAAAAAAAAAAAAGTCGTGTTTTTATATGCTATATTACACAAAAGGTTCACAATAATTGAAAAAGTCCTAAAAGTAGCCTTCTATTGAGAACTAATTTTAGTATGAACTACAAACTCTTTATGCAAGCCAATTAAATCATGGTTTCAAATTGAATAATACATAAACAAACAGATTTTTCTCTCCTTTTTTAGCAGCTTGAATTGTTAGTACATAATTACACTGATTATATTACGAGTGGATTATCAAACAATGCCACCTAATAGCAATTGCAAGCAATGCTTTGCGTTTGCAAACAGAAGCACTGTGACCATGGCAGTCTACGAAGTGTTTTTTGTCTTTGTTTTTGCAATGCCACTAAAGTCAATTACGGACTAAGCTTTAACCTTCTTAAACTGTTTACACACCATATTACCAAAGCAAACATCTTTCTGCTGTTCTGTTCTTTCATGCAGAATACAGTCATGAACAGTGATTATAGAATGCTTATTATAGTTGCTTTTTATAGGAACATCATATGAAATTCCAGAAACCTTTTCCTACAACTGACATAATTCCAGAACAAAGCTTATTTTGAAACACTGTGACATGATTATGTAATTTAATATATTGTAGGCTATGCATCTGCAACATAGCGTTTTGGTTTAATGATTGACAGTTTCACACTACTTCTGTCATTAATAGTTTATAAAGGATTCTAAGGTTATCATTTTATCCACTCTTTAAAATAAAAAAAAGTTCTGTTTCTTCGGAGGTTAGACTGACTTTACATAGAATCACTTGTATAAGGGAGTTTTTTGATATACCTTTGTTTCAGCACTTTCAAACAATATCCATTTGATTATTTGAATTAAAAAACACTTGAATTTGTAATTTTTTTTGTCGTCATAATTTTTGTATCTCTATATAATTAGCATCACTGCTTGTGTTTAAAAGTGCACTCTTTTTGACCAATGTGACTTTAAATTATGCATACATTAATCATATGAATGGCTTCTGTTGATGTCAGCTCTGTAAGTGCCCAACTACTTACAAAGCGGAGAGATACAGACCAGAGGACTGCTGTTCGGTGAATGTAACTATATAAGGTCTGTTTGAAAGACATGTACAGACTGAAATGTAATGTAAATTTTAATTTACATCTGGTTTGCTGCAGACGCAGGAGGACAGTGCAGAGAGTAAAGATTTTACATACAAGAAAGTAGGCAAATATTTCCGTATCTGGGGCCTGTTCCATAAAACAAGATTAGAGTACAAGCCAGGCTTATTTTGGTTAGTCAGGCTTATTGTCAGTAGATTTGATACAAAATAAGTCAGACTAACTGATATAAGCCTGGCTTATTTGGTAAACTTGTTTTATGGAACAGGCCCCTGGTCTGTCTTGGTTTAAACAACTGTATTGTTTGAGTTGAAATGTTTTTTTTTTAATGAATGCAATTATGAATGTGATATTATTGACATTTATTTGGCATTTAAATTACTTTAGCATGTTCCTCTGAATTTAGCAATGGATAATTTATTGCATTCATTTATATTTTATATATTTTAATACATTTTTAAATGATGCATTTAAAAGTGTTGTAGTATGCAAGCTGATGCCTGTTACATATATATTTTTTGAATTATTGAAAACACTTTGAAATTGATCAGACTCTAACCAAACATTGGGATAGAAGCAACTTTAAAGTATTATGCACAAGCAAGCCTTCTTTATTTAAACAGACAGCTTGAGAAAATGAGAGCCTTTTGGTTCAATATGTTAAATCTGGTCTTTTTTAAGTGGCTGTGTGTCATAACGTTGCACAACGAGCACATTTATTTATGTAAAAGTCTTGGCTCAGTGCATCTCTGAGGCTGTTTTACTTGGATTCAGCATGGCAGTTTTGAAATCCCAGGACCAGAACAATAATGGGAGACAAGATGGGGATGAAAATGAGGCTGAGCACACACTTTTTACAGCAAAGATCGGAGGACTTTGTAACCCTAAGGCATGCAGAAAGACTGCAGCTCCTCTTTGAGGTTACCGAATTAATAAATAATAGAGAGAAAAGTTAAAAACGGGTTGTAAGTTAACACAGACCTTATTGTGATTGAGTACTGACGGATGTGCTTCTGCTGCCCATAGTGAAGCAACAGAATAAAAAACCATGTCAGCCACTCTCCCATGTGACTGCCTAAAAATAAAATATCGCTACGCGTCACATTACATTAGCACAACAGAGCTTAATTCTTCCTAGAAATAGATAGGCTATAAACATTGGATAAAATATTTATTTAGCAATGCTGTTCTTGATATGAACTTGCTGTCAATGCATGCCGAGATGCAAAGATAGATGTTTACTTTTTTTTTTTCAGGCAGACCTAAAAAATAAAAAATTCTGCATCTTGAGCTTGCGACTTCTAGTAGAAAAACAGGCACGCACTACATCAAATATTTAGGGACATTTTTTGGATATACAAACATGCTGTTAGTGTGAAAAAATGTATCAATTTAACAGTTAACTTCACACTTGGGGATGTAAGTGTTTTAATGAATTGTGTGTGTCCATCCATGCAGTGTTCACACTGACTTAACCTGTGGGCAGTAAGCTTTTTTTTACTTTCTTTTGTATTTTATTCTTTTATATAATAAAACAAACATTCAAAAAGCATCAGATTCACAAACATACGCACCTTCAATCATTATTTACACAGAGATGAGTTCCTTGCGGTCATCTTGAGTGACGGGCAGCGTGAACTTTCTGTCTGTCAGCCACATTTACTCCAGGAGCAGATCTGGGGGAGAAAAAAATAATAATAATCCTGCGGGGGTTTTGTGCTCTGTAATTTTTGGTCAGAAAATTGACCTGTAGATTAGTATCGAGGATGTGCAAGTGCCACTAGAAACTCCACTCGCACCAAAGAGTCTAGGTCCTCAATTCCCAGCTTTTTCATTTCTATATTATATTATTAGCACCAGACTCAGTATGCTTTTCATTCTCAATTTGATAATTAATGAAAGATTTACATGCATGCTTCCACGTTAAGATACCATAGACGGTATTTGTATAATATTATTATTATTATCATTTGAAATGTCAATTCTAATTTTGTAGGTTGTCTTTGGCAGTGCTGTGATATCTCTAATGAGTGTCTTTATTAATAAAGCGTTAAATTAGTTTTATAAGTCATGTCAGGGTCATCATGTCTTCGTAATTACAATTACATACTAAAACCATCAGATAGCCTAACTTCTATTTTGAAATTACCACTCTATGCGAGGACACAGTAAACGCCTGCCGTTTCGAATAAATCCATCCTTGCGCTGAGCAGAGGTTTAAGTGCATATGGTTTTTCTTTTGCGTAATGTTTGCATAATCAGAGTCTTTCCCCAATGCTGACGGCTGCTCTAGAGTTTGTGTGGAGTTTATGTGTTAGCTTGCTCACTGTCTGTGCTGATGATAAGGTACTTAGCCGACTGCTGAGCCTAGTTAACACACTGTACCGCTCTGTGTGAGGAACGTATGGCCCAGTTATTGGATTTAGTTACATTTCATTAACATCATGGCAACACTGAGAATCAGCAGCGTTTTGTGTTACTTGCACCATTGATCTCGGCTTTTCACACCAAGATAACTCGATCGCCAGATATTTTTAGATATATTGCTCACTGAACGCCAGAGGCTATTCTATATATTATCATGTCTGTGGTTCACAAACATTTTACTGACGCCTCGTACTATAAAAACTCCTAACTGCAGTACTCTTGTCTCGGCTGAAATAGTGCAGCCACCCAGTGTGTTAGCCACTAAAATTAATTGTCACAATTTCATTACAGGGGAAACGATAACAGCTCAACATACACATTGTTGTTGTGCCAGTGCATCTGTCAATGGCAATCTGCCCGACCAATAATTACCATTTTTCATCATAGGTCCACATGTTTTGTTGTATAACAGCAGATGAATGGGTTATCTCTGGGGTTTTGCTTACACGGCAGAATCCCTTATTTTAGCGGCCCCCCTCGTCTGTGGCGTAGCACCTCAAACATCTCCCTCTAAGAGGAATAAACACAGTTGCTGGACTGAACTCTGAAGTAAAAATAGAATAGGCGTTTTTTTTTCCCCCTTTCTCCGCATCAGCTGGCAGACATGCAGGGGGGGAGTATGTTCACGTTTACGCTGCTTCTCTCGCTGCAGTATGTGTATTGTTCGTGATGGGATCTTAAATGTAATGCTAAGGCATCACCTCTCTATTACAGCTGATATAATAGAAGGCTTTGTAGATCAATCAAAGAGGCCCCCAGAATCCTTGCTTAGAGGCTTGTCCTAAAATTGGACTTTCCCTCAGGAGGAATCGGTGCTCTGCAACTGCTCTGTGTGGCTGTGTACAGTATCTGTGCTGAAAGTAAGACATGTGCGTGGGTTAGTATTATCACTGAGAGGTTAAAGGTGATGTGTGTCATTTTTTTCCCTTTCACACCTTAAAGCATTGGTTCTCAACCTTTTGGACTCAAAGGCTTTTTATGTAATATAATATTAACAGTACTATAACATATATATATATACTCTAGTGAAAATGTATATACTAAAATGTATTTGAGATACATTTACTGCATGCTAAGTATACTACAGATGAATTTAAATATTTATGTACTTAATAGAAATACCCTGCAGTTGTACTTTTGGTAAACTAAACTGGTATAATTAAGGTCTGCTAGAATAGAACAACTCATTTTGTGCTTAATGCACTTTAATTGCGTATAAGTAGTGCTGAAGTCTAACTAAAGATATACTGAAGTATATCAGACTGTGCTAAAGTGGGAACTGTGGCAAGTTTACTTCAGGCACACTTTAAATGTATTGCATTTAATAATAAAAAGAAGACATAATATAAGACTGATTTTATTAAAAAATCATGCATGCATCATCAATAGTGACATTAAAACACATAGGTTTAATATTAAGAAATGTGCACTGTGCACTAGTAGCACTCCAAATAAAGTTTAATTACAGTTTATATCAGTAATATGTTAATATATTTGAACTATACTTAGTATGCAATGAATGTATTTTATATATGTTTTTTTTTTATTAGGCTATATATTTATTAAAGGTGATAGATCCCATTTTAAAGTCAACATTTTTATTGTGGGCAGTATAAGGTACACCTGTGCACTACTCATGATGTCAGATCAGCATCTTGATGTGGCACAGCTGTGAGGTGGGAGGGATTATCTCAGCAGAAGTGCTCACTATCACACATTTAGACTGATTTGTGAACAATGTTTGAAAGAAATGGTAAATTTTGTGTATCTGGAATGAATTTTAGATCTTTAAGTCCATCTCATGAAAAACCGGAGCAGAAACAAAGGTGTTGCGTTAATTTTTTTGTTGAGTGTATATAATTCTACATTTACACAGACATACAGAGTGGAGCAACTAAGGATTTCGTCAGCTACCAATTATGCAAGCTCTCGAACTTAAAAAGATGAGAGGCCTGTAATTTTCATCATAGGTATACCTGAGAGACAAATTATAAAAAAAAATCCTGAAAATCACATTGTAAGATTTTTTTATGAATTATTCTGTAAATTCCTGGATAAAATAAGTATTTGGTCGTCTACAAACAAGCAAGATTTCTGGCTCTCACAGAAGGACTGGCTTTATAAGACGCTTTTCAAGGTCCTGAGGTGGCCTAGCCGTCTCCAGATCTCAACCACAGAGAAAATCTCTGGAGGGAGTTATCCCCAAAACATTACCGCTCTAGAGGAGATCTGCTGGAGGAATGAACCAAAACACCAGCAACAGTGTGTGAACACCTTGTGAAGACCTCTGTCAGTGCCAACAAAGAGTTTATAACACAGTTTTGAGATGAATAAAATGTTAAAAAGAACAGCATTTATTAAAAATATAAATCTTTTCTGACAATATGAAATATTTTGTCCCGGTAATTGTGATCAAATAAATGAAGCACTGATAAGCAGAAGAAAAAACTTTACTCTGAAAAACTAATAAATAAAATTATATAAAAGTAAAATGTAAAAATACATTACTATACATTTATACAAGTACTTCAACCATATAAAACAATATTTGATAAAATATTACAATTATTTTATATTATTATATTATTATTATAATTATTATATTAAAATATTATTATTTTAAAATCTATTTTAGATTTCTATTTTTTTTTTAGTAAATCTGAATATATTCAAATAAGATTGAATTAGTTTTCCCCAATTCCTTTTGTAGTTTTTGTAATTCCTTAATTCTCAATAGTGTTCCTCATTACTGTAATAATACATTTTCTCATTTAAATCAGCATCAGAGCGAAACAAGAAACACTACAATCATAAAGGAATCATTATTATTTAGTGTTTAGTTGTTATGTGATTAGTATGAAATGTGTTGCATCAGCAGAACACAGAGACTCTGTTTATTGCTCAGTAATAAAGTCAATGACACCAAAAGTACGATTCACTTCTTAAAGTCAATTCAGTTTATTTCAGGGTAATATTTCAGCTTTTGTGAGATTTGCTGAACTACAGAGCAGCTGACATTCAATATCATTTAAAACAGACATTAAAAATGACAAATGAGATAGCAGAAAATAAATGAAACATTTCTAAGAAAAAAAACATGTATCGTATCGATAAGCAAAGCCTCCAGTGGGTTTACAGTCGTCACAAATCCATGTTAGACTCATCATGGGTTTCTCTAACTTTACTACATGACCTAATGCAGACCAATATATAGGATGACTGCTGCGGCCCACGTCTGGCATTACATCAGTCTTTAGCAAGCCTGGATTCCTCGTTCACAGGAACTTGAGAGAAACTGCCTCAGATCCGGAGTCTGGAATCAGAAAGTCCTGTGTTGCAGCCTGGTCTCAAGAAAATCCTTCCTGTTTTTACTGACGGACTGACACAACCAAAACCGATCCGTGCCAGACCTCGAAGAATTCAGACGTCATAGCTGATTCATCTCCACTTTATTTATTGAGAAACACACACGCAGCGAGAAGTGAGAGACACACACTATTCTGCTTTTCATATTATATTACTTCACACACGCTGGACTCTTATTATGTAGCTCTAGTTATCATACATGTGAACGAGAGAGAGCTCGGGCTTGTTTAACCGATGGTTTTTGGTCCAATTGTTTATCATACAGTATAATTATGTTTCACATTCACATACTTTATATATTTATTTGTAGAATTTTATAATAGCTATCATTTGTACATTACATTTTATATATTACATACCTTGTTATTTATCATAAATTCATATTAATTATATTCATATACATGTTCATATATTCATGTTCTTATTTATATATATATATATATTTTTTACATTTTCTATAGATGCTGTATTTGCATTATATAATTAACAAATATTTTTAAAAACAATTATACACACTGATCTACATTAATATTGTTTATAACATATGTTAATATGCAATACAACATTATATAAATAGATATTGTAATATTTTATAATTTGGTAAGTCACATATGTTACCGGCAATGTGTGAAATGCCGGCATTCTATAGAATGCCTAGGCAATGTATAGAATGCCCGCTGGTTT
>JAUCMT010000047.1:1497861-1521119 GCA_032357475.1 Enteromius thamalakanensis
TATTTTACTCACCCTGAAGCCATCCTAGGTGAATATGACTTTCTTTTTCCAGTCAAACACAGAGTTTTTCAACCGCCATTAAAATACAAAGAAGAAGGAGGAATCGACTCTCATATAGTCAGTCAATTATTTACGTTATAATTTTAAAACTAGAAATATTTTTGTTACAGAAACCCATAAATCTGACATGTGATAACCTCCCGAAGGCGTATAGATTAATATTACGTTGCAGTACTTGCAGAAATATCTGATTTTACGAAACTTTAAAATAGAGGTCCATGAATTATGTTTTATGAATTATGTTTTTTGTATTGTTTTAATAATTTTAGTGGTAGCCTAGTAAACCAAACTTTTATTTTTTAAACCTTTGCATTTTCAAACATTAACCTTTATAATTAGCAGAAACATTGTAAATGAATAGCAGGCATAATGTCGTTACAATCATAATACATCATAATTTCCACAGAACACATCCTAAAAATGCCATGTCAGTGTGGACGAATGTTTGGGAAAAAAGTTTGTTCGATCATCGTGGATGTAGACTTTATATTCAGTGTTGTATTTAGTACTAGATGGTAGTTGGACATGATTACAGTCCGCTGTTAGAAACTAGAAGTAAAATATTGTAGATTTCAACCTAATTGAGCCCAACACCCTATGTTCTGCTGCAATTTTGCATAAACCAAAGTTTTATGTTAGGAAAATGTGTCTGACAGATTGAGTAACCCCACCAAACTAGAGAAAGATGAGAAGGAAAAAACAGAAGTGAGATAGTGTGGAGCTGAAATGTAAATTGGCTAATCAAGGTTCTGCACAAGAGGCAATGCAATCAGTTTTCTCCTCATGCATAAAAAACTGCATGGAAGTGAGGTAGAATCCATCAAGACCTCATTATTTATCTCCCCCGACTTTACATATCAAATGTAGTTTATTTGGGTGCAAAGGCAAATAAAAGGCAAGCAGTTTTATCATTCATGAATTAAGGCTGTTTGAACTATGAAACCCTGACTTTTTCCAGTTAAAAAGATAATGATGCACATAAAAGAGTAGAAAACCATATCAGTTTACTTGTGAAAGGCTCAGTCAACCACTTAGTATAATGTAATGTAACCGGATTGGGACCACTTGAGGAATTTCTTATACTTGGCAGTAGACAAGTGGTTCTTGTCAGCTTCAAAGGGGGCTTCAAAATGATTTAAAACTTTTAATTCGCTGTTTACAGCGTTCCTACAGTTTTGGAAAAGCTGGACTCGATAGCCTAATTTTAAAAGTGAGATCTTTAGACCTGAAAACCTTTTGGGAATTATTGAAATCTTAAATTCCATAGGTATTTTATACTAAATAAGTCTCCAGAGGACAAGGAAAAGAGACATGTCAGAACTTTTATACAACAGTTCATTTATTACTTGAGTATAGATTGGAACAGTTGGACCAGAATTAAAAACCCTATTAATTTTCTCTAAATTGAAAATAATTTTAAAAATAGCTTGCAAACCATAAAAGGCAAACCTACTGTGCTTCTGATGAAGCCAATAGCTCTCTTTCTCTTTTAATAACCATGTTTTACAGTGAAATTCTTGGGGAATACATTTCTTTGGCTTGGACTCTTCTTGAACTGGCAACAGCAAGAAAAGAGTCTTTGGGACACTTAGTTTTTTAGTTTCTTTACATACTTGCAGGAGTGTGATGCTCATGTGTAAGTACTTTTGCTTTAGTAAGTCTTATCTTACGAGTAGCTTTAAACCTACAGTATATCATATTAAGTGGCTATTAATCAGTAAAAATAAGTCAGCTGTCTTCTGATAGGGTAAAAAAGCTATGCCGAATCCACATAACCAAATCCAGCTAACTCAGTAATTGTGTATAGCTAAGACAGTAAAGTAAATAGACTTATCAACTTTTAAAAGAAACATTTCCTATCGTTTTTTTACTGACGTCAAATGTTTTGCATCCAATCAATCTCGACAGGAGCTATAAATATTTGCTCCAGGGTTTATTTGAGTGTTAGGCTGGTCAATTGCGCTTCTGTTGTGTTTATTCATTTACAAAATAGTTTTTTCATGTTTTTGCCATAAGAAACACCATCCTTGCAGTTAAGTTAAAACTTAACATGACGTCTTTTGAAAGCGATGAACGGATGGACCAAAATTCTTCAACATACAGTTTGCCAGAAGATGTATTTCCATGCCTTAGTTGGTTAAAAAGCGATGCTTGGAGAAAGTTGAGTGTTTCAGCTGGACAGGAATCTGTATGGCCGGGGACAGAGCCATCTGCTGTGGCTTTGAGACACAAAGCCATGCAGCGATGCCAGCGAGACATTGTTGTGGCACTGTTTGAAAGCTGTGATTCACTGACATCATCTGACCAACCTCAACAAGCTTAAAAAAATCTGTTACAAAGAAAAGGGTGACATTATTAACAAATTGTATATGCTATGATGGCAGTTAACCCTAAAATTATATTAACCCTAAGTATGTTAATTATAAAATGCTATTAATCTGTATTACAAAATATATATCATAAGGCACTATACAGTAATTATACTAGATATTATACAATATAAAAATGCTTTAAAAGGCAAGAAATGTTCCGAATGCAACTCAACTGACTGTCGTTTCTAAAACAATATAGTTAAGCAATATCACACAAGTCCTGTTTTTCTTAAATATAAGCACAATTAAAAATGTGAATGATTTTAACAGTGAATGATTCAATGTAAAGAAATTTAAAGTGACCCTACAGACTTTAGGACATAACAAACAATATGATATCAACACAGAGTCAAAAAAAAAGTTTTACTTCATACCTGTAGGTAAGATAAACTAGCTAAATTAACTAGCTAACTACTGTAGCTAGCTTAAATTTGAGTGATCGTTGACTAGCCTAGCTAGTTAAGATAAACCAAAAATGAATTAAATATTAATTTTAAATTAATATACTGTATATATCTATTATATAACTTTATGAAAAACATAAAACATTTTTGTTCTTGTTTTAGAATGTTAACAAAACATTTGCACACACAGAAAGCATGCTTTAAAAAAATGGCATTTGATGTTTGAAATATAATTTCTAAAATGTTTCATTCAATTATATGAAATACTTGGCAGGTACAATAATCTATTTATTTTCCCCCTAGTGATAGAATTAACCAGTTTGTGGCTTTATGTTTACTGTCAGATTGATTTTATTACATTGTTTCCACGTTTGTTAGACTTTTTTTAAAGAGTTGAACAAATTCATAGGTGGGTCTGTTTGCATTTTAAATAGCTTACATAATAAATACCCATTTGTAATCAACAGAGCATTCTACACTCTATTTTGTTCATCTCAGGTGCACACACATGATCAAGAAGATTTTTGGTGTCAGTGTAAAAATGTTGAACAATCAAAATGTGTGTATTTTGCATTTGTTTTCCCATGTCCATTGCACACCATCTCCATGCACTTTTGCGAATTAAATTGCCTCAGACTCTAAATTCTAATATTTGAAGACTTTAACCACTAGGGATTCAGAGCAGTGATCAAAACTGAGATCAAATAAGTTGCTTCCATCAAACCCCCCAAACTTGCACAGTCCTACACCACTTCCTGGGTCAAAGTTTTATTCGATAGCACTAGGGAGTGTTGATCTATGCTGTTTAATGTTCAATGACCACATTATTTTACGTACAGTATGCGTTTGCTTACATTATCCTTCTTCTTCAGCATATTTTGATCTGGAGATTCAGTACGATGTGTTATAGTGCCCCCTACAATGAAAACATGTAAAGCCAGAAAATTGGCAGGGAAAGGGTCAATCATCATTAATCAATTCATTTTGCACTATAAAGGTGCAGGTATCTGCTGTTTACAGACGTTATTGTTTATTATTTAATCTAAACAAACATGCAATATTCAATGAATTTTCACACATTTCAATAAAAATTTGAACAACAGCATGACGTTAGAGCTAAGATAATTCAGTGTTTCTTTGCTTAACTCTCTTCGTTTTTTAACTAGAAATTAACAGCAAAACTGAGACAACTGTGACTTTTAATTTGTAAACTGGCCAAGTGGAGGGTTTGATGAAAAATTATGCTAATGCATTTTTTTTCTTCTGGCTACAGTTCACAGCTGAAGTTGATTTGTATGCTGGTGGAGAGTCCCGAGAGACAGAAGAACCTTCAGAGCTTGAGCTGTCAGCGGAGATCATGAGGAAGAGCCGGAGCGTCTTGGCAGTGACGCCTAGTGATGTGAGACATTTTACTGTTGTGTTTCAACGCGAGTAGAAGATAATGCTATGCAGTGATTTGTTTTATCCTGCCCCTAATACACACAGAGGTTCATGCCATTTATAGATGTTTAAAAAAATTGCTTCTTGTTTTTCTCGCTTTTTATGTTTCACACCTATGAAGCAGCCAGGTTTTCTCTAAAATATCATGTTCTTTGATTTCTAGAGAAAGAACTAAAACAATCAACAGGCTCTGGCTACAAGAACATAGACAACCAATTAACCACACACACGAACCCACACACGCACACACAAATTATTAATAGCTTTTTATGAGGAACCTGGGAAAAGATGGCAGGCACCATAAAACCTCAACAGAGGGAAAAAGGGCAGTTATTAATTCGTGTTCTTCTAATTATCTGAACGCGGTTGGTTGTAACCAAATTAGGCTTAATATTTTACAGTCTTTGAAGTATAATTGACATAATATTAATTAAACACTTCTGTTTAAAAGTGAAATATGAACATTCCCTCCGAAATATTTCTTTTCAGTTAGGTTTAGGGTAGATCAGAAATCTCATTCACCCTTTTTACTTCCAAAAACGGAGGAGAACTTGACTTTGTCAAATTGGAAAGTGATTGGATTATAAAAAATTGAATGAGGTGGTTGTAGTGTAAGGCTTAAAAATGGACTTTTGTCAATTGATACACATAACCAAATAATAGTTAGGATTGTCATTATACCAAAAGTTAATGAATTGATCAAAACCTTACAGGTTTCGTAACAGACCTCAGTAAGAAAGACACTGACCAAAATGATAAACTCAACACTTTTGTTTTTGCCCCCAATTGTCATGAGCTGAAATCAAAGATCTTTTTCTATGTACAAAAAAGGCCTATTTCTGTCAAATATTGTTCACAAATCTGTCTAAATCTGTGTTAATGAGCCTTTTATTGATGCAAACCTGTGTAATGATCGTGCTATCTCATCAGCATGATATGCCTTTAACACAGATTTAGACAGATTTCTGGACATATGTTTAATATTTGAGAGAAATAGACCTTTTATGCACACAGAACAAATCTTAGATCTTTGAGTTCAGCTCATGAAAAATAAGGGCAAGAACAAAAGTTTGGCGGTGTACAATGGCACATACTGTATGAAAGTCCTAGATCATGTCATTTTCACAACACACAAGTTTTAAAAATCCATAAAGCAAGACAACAATGAACGTACAGGGGTGGATGGGCCATCTGGCATATAGGGCCTTTCCCTGGTGGGCCGACACACTGTATGTTTGATACTTTGGCCAATCTGGGACAGCTGTGCATTGGTTTGTCTTCTGTCTTCTTTGACAGCATAATCCCAATTGAAATGCGCCATAGACAAAAAGCCATATTGCAGCTGTTTCCTAAGTGCCACCTACTGGCAGAGAGTTCAGTTAATTTGATCTTAACTTCACCAATCTTAAGTCAGCTCTTTCTGTTTGCTATACATCTTGTAATTGCACAATCTAATGTAAATAAAAATGCCTGCCCGTGCTACATTTATGTAGCATTTTAGTTTGAACTGTAATTAAAAAGCAGTGCTTGCCACTCATTTCAAATGCCTACAGATTATTATTATTACTTTTTTCAGTTTAGCCTGTAATAGAGCAAATAAACATTTTGTTCTCATACTCTTTTTCATTCTCTCTTGTCTCTTGCTTAAAAAAGAATTAGCAGTTGGTATCAGAATCAGCCCATTTGCTGACGATCATGATCGGTCTAGTTTTTGTAGATTATTTACCTCAACCAGTCATAAATGACTATTAGCAGCAAGTCAAGAACTGGTTTACTTAAACGTAGATACAAGTATATATATATATGGGTGCTGTTCACCTAGACTGCTTCTGATTGTAGTGATGTGTCATTTGGACCAAAAAATGCCACTGTTTTTGTCCCAGACTGAGTACAATCCATTGAACACACTGTACTTCTGTCCTTCAGAGCCTCATTTTTATTGTGTCAGAAGTTAAATATGGTGCTACCTTGACTAAGGTCTATTCTCAGTGTCACCAAATAACAAATAAAGAACTCAAAAATAATAATCAGAAACAAATTATACAACTACTGTAAGTACAGTATGTCCAACCTTAAGCAGATGCATTCAGTACATTCATGTTAAGCAGTATTCACTATATAGCAAATCTCTTGATAGAGAAAACTGATTGATAGTTACATTGTCAAAAATTGTCAAATATTTTATCGTCCAGCGATATTTAAAAAGTAATAGAGAGAGAGTTTACATCCTACCATACATACATTATGCTTTATCCTACTGTATATGTTTTAATGCAGAAAGCATTAAATGCTATAGAGAGCAAATCTTGGATGCATGAATGTTATCATCACAAAATGCAACTGGGTTTTAGCACATTGGAGGTTAAAGTACTTGAAATGAACATATGCTATGTGTGGAAAGCATTCACTCAGTATTATTTTCTTATTTTTGACCAAGATGGCTTTTGCATCTGAACTCTTCATATATTTATATACTGTATATATATATATATATGTATATATAAACCGCAACTGCCTAACTTTTGATTCTTAACAAAAAGGAACTATTATTGTTCATCTCTTTATAATTAAATATACTCTATACAGTATAAATGTGGTGAACTTGTATATATAATGCTATGAAGATATTATAATCATTAACGTCATGATTTTATATATTAAGCTGCTTTGAAACAGTGTGTATTATGAAAGGAGCTATACAAAAAACAAGCTGAAAAAAGAAAGACGGAATAGCAATGGACAATAGGACTGCAGTAGGTACATTCAAGCCAATCTGGTCAGTTTGCCGTTTGTGTTGAATTTATTGTGCAGAGACAGCTGTATAATTGATTTGTCAGAGGAGTGAAAACACTGTCGCTTTAGTGACGCTTTCAAGACATTGCTGTTTGTTTAAACAACCTGAAACTTCAATCTCAACCAAAGGCATGATATTGACACGGAGCGACCGGTTTGTCTGAATAATGGCTGGTGGTGCTTTAGCTGGGAGGAAGTGGCAGAGAAAGTGTTTGGGTAAACGTTCATTATTTCTCCATCTGCTGCATTAGTCATGCGGAAAAAACACATATGACCTTTAAAGAAGGGCACACTCAGTATGTTCTTTACTTAAGTTATGCTGTGTTGTTGTTTTTATCTAAAGAGGTATTATTTCATTGTGTTTAAAGACATGAGAATTCACAAAACACCCTCTCAAGTTCTGGATTAGGTTGCTGTACTTTGAAGAACAATACCTTCACTTGTTTATACTGTAGTCTATTTGCAAGTACACATGCACAATGACGTGAAATAATGAGGCTGGTATTGATTGTCTGTAAAAAGCGGTTCTCACCTTTCTTCACCAGCACTCAATGAACGCTTGACAATCACCTCTCCTGCCTATGATTAACATTCACCTCTGAGTCCCGGCTCAGTCTGTGGCAGCAGCCCTCTTTTGACATCCTCCTCCAGAACAAGTGCGTCTGATTTCTTACTGAGACTTTCTCAGCCAGGAGTGGAGCCTGAGATTGAGTTTTTCTGCCACTCAGAGAGATGTAGAAACCCTTTTTAAACACACGCTGTTCAATTAGTTCACGAAGAATTGCAAAGGAAAGTGATACATTGATTAAATAAGAAATGTAAAAGTAGGAAGGCTGAAATAGCATTTTCTTGTACATGGTACTATTTCAGTAATTGTTTTATTTGCAGTTTGAAAAATTATATGCATAGTGTAGATGTTCAGTTTTTTGATTGGGAATTGGAGTGCTGCTTGCCCATGCGTGAGTTGCTGTACTAGGACAGTGTTTTTATCATGTGGTTGCTAGGCTGTTTACTCATTAGTTCAAGCCAATATAGCTTTGTTATGCTAAATAGTTACAGAGCTTTTGTCAGAGTAAGTGTAGAAAATGTTGCACCCCTCAGTCTGAAATTTTCTCATGTTGTGTCAATCTCGTTTTAAAATAGGATTTTCTGCGTTTCAGCATCCATAGCAGTTTTAATAGGAAAAAAAAACCCTTATGACTTTTTGTCAGAGTTGTGGTCAGACTGTGTAGAAAATGTTTATGATTTATACAGAAAAGGACTAAAAATGCTACAACTAATGTCTGTTCATTGCTTAACTCTGAATTAGCTTACCATATAACTACAGTGACAAATTGAAAAAGGGTAACACTTTGCAATAAGATTCATTAGTTAACATTAGTTAACTTCTACAGCATTTTTTACTCTTAGTTAATTGCTAATTTCAGCATTTACTAATGCATTATTAAACTCACAAGCTGAGTTTGTTAACCTTAGTAAATGCACTGTGAGCTAACATGAACTAACAATGAATGATTGTATTTTTATGAACTAATATTAACAAAGATGAATAAATACTGTAATAAATGTAAGTGCCCCTATTATGTTATTTTAAAGGTTGCTAATATTGCTTTATGAGTCTCTTAAAACAGGTTTACATGTATGGAAGGAGAAAAAACACTTTAGTTTTCTCCAGAAATAGATTTAATTTTACCCCATTTCAAAATGTTTTGTGAACGACTCGTGTAAAGCAGTTCGAACATTGACATAATGTAATCCACGTGGAAATTGTACGGTTTGTAGGCGGGGCAATTAGTTCGCAACGTAAAACGTGGGCGGACATTATGCAAATATGTTACCCAGTGACGTGGCTCCGTAACAGATAAAGATTCGAATTGCTGACGACTCGTTTAGGCGAATGTGTGCCGACTCTTTTATTTGATAGACAATAACTTTATTTATCGTGCACAACTTTGCAGATAGTTTATGTTCACATACAGCTACATGACACACTGCATGAAAGATCATAGGCATAAAAGGGGTTTTGTTATCTGCATTGTACATGAAAGTATTTTGTGTTACATTTATTTAGTTCATGCTTATTGAATTATTTTAGTGTCACGTGTGTTACTCTTGGCCATTTGTTCAGCACATTTTAAAGCAGATTTAAGTATCTTGGTTCAGTGAATTAAGTTTATTTCTAAAGCGCTTTTTACAATACAGAAGGTTTCAAAGCAGCTTTACAGTAATAAGCAGGAAAATAAAGTATTAGAGTGAAGCTAATTTAATTTCGGCTGTAAAGCAGCTCTTTAGAAGATAATGGTGTCATTATTCAGCTCAATTTAATTCAGTGTTGATTAATTTAGTTCAATAACAGTGTCACTGTTACAAAGTTCATCCGTTGTGAAACAAACTCGATGCAACTACTGTATACAGCAGAGAAATTAATAATGTCATTATTCAGCTCAAATGAGTTCAATTATGATTCAATTCAGTTTAATAGCAGTAATAAATTATATGTTTTAATTGTCAGTTGTGAAATATACACATACCAATATGCCCTCCTGTACTTGATACATTGTTCACCATGTTTTTCACCACAGTGGTCTTCCGTGGCACCACAGTGGCGCTGGGTACTGTAAATGTAACAGGAAATTCAATACTGAAACATTTGTGCAATTTGAGCTTTTGCACTCTGTATTGGGTTCAGCATTTGAGACGAAAATAAAAATGGTCAATTGATATTATTTGTTAACATGCACAAATAGGTCGCATGTCAGCCGCAAGCTGTATTTGTCCAATCAATGTTATTGACATTGTAAATATGCAAAAAAAAATAGGACAGCAGTCCAATGTTCAGTGTGAAGGCATTTTGATGTTCTGATTGAAATGCACCAGTGATAGTAATACCTACAGCTACTTATGCAATGCGTGTTTCAAAGAACAAACAATTACTGGTCAGTTTCTCACTTGACAGATATTAAAACATTTGTAGGCTGGTTATAGAGCTGTGAATATGAG
The DNA here is from genome assembly GCA_032357475.1 of Enteromius thamalakanensis. Taxonomy (NCBI): domain Eukaryota; kingdom Metazoa; phylum Chordata; class Actinopteri; order Cypriniformes; family Cyprinidae; genus Enteromius; species Enteromius thamalakanensis. The sequence continues at coordinate 1,507,931 of JAUCMT010000047.1, forward strand.
GCTGTGACTCTTATTGACTCAGAGGCATATGACTGCAGGAAGTAAGGGGAACATAGAGGACGTGCTGTCCATCTGTTCCTCTAAGCTACAGGAGAGAGTCTGTTTGTCTGATGCTCATGATCTCTTAGGGCTTTATTGATTTGTGCATTAGCGTTTTCCCCAAACTGCAGGACTTAAAGTAGCACCATTATTCCACTATTAATGGCAGGCACAGTTTTTCCCACTTCAGATATTTGAAGTGGATTTTGTGAGATCCAAAGGAAGCCAAGCATTGGTCGTGTCCAAACCCCTCAAGACCCCATCCTCCCCTCGCTGAGCGTGTTTACTGACAGGCCTTGTAGTTTAACCCTCAATCATGTTCATTCTTAAAGGAGTCTGGACGGTTGCCATGGTTACGATCCTCCCTGCAATTGCCTGGTCTCTGAACATATGTCCATGTATATCTTTATTTCTCTTTCATGTATTTGTTTACTTATTTGGTGACACTCTGCGGTAAGGGTACATGAATTACTATGAATTCATGCATAAATTAATGCATTGAGTATGCCTTACTTCATTCAGTAATATTTCATGAATTGTCAGGAACTAACATGAGTTCAGAGTCTTTCATTCATGACTTCTTGGATGAACTACACATTCATTAAGACATTAACTAAGATAGGTACATCATCATGATTTTTTATGCATGATCATGATGTTTTCTTTGTTCACAAAAATGAAAGAAAGAAAGAAAGAAAGCGAAAGAAAGAAAAGTCTTTACTATCTACTTTGAAATAAATCTGTAGTACATAAATTGTCATGAATTTGTGCCAAGTCACCGCTTTAGTTGAGGGGCTAAACACATGATGAAGTTATGAGAAACTAATGCTTAGTTAATGATGAGTACTGTATTTTGATTTTAACAGACTTCACATGTGCTGTGAAGGGCCAGTATTGGGATGTGTTCATTTACCTGGAGGGCTATATGAACATGCTTAACTAATTAAAAAACAACAAAACATTAGTCCCACATTAGATGATAGACTGTTCTAGCCTGTATGCATGAATGAGGTAATGTGGATTTTTGTAAATTCATTTAGTAATCCAAAAAATTGTTTTACCTGCATAAAATAATGTTTTGTTGTTGTTGTTGTTGTTTTTAATGCACAAGTTCATGACAATTGATGTACTACTGATCCAAAGCAGATCATAACATTCTTTCTCTTTATTTCTTTCGTTCTTGTTAACAAAGAAAACATCACGGTCATGTGTAATAAATCATAAATCATGAAGCTGTACCCATCTTAGTTAATGTCTTATTAATGTGTATGAAGTCATGAATGAAAGACTCTGAACTCATGTTAGTTAATGTCAATTCATGAGATATTAAGGCATACAGTAATTCATAAATAAATACATACATGAATTAAGAGTAATTCATGTACCCTTACTGCAAAGTGTTACCGCATATTTATTTGCTGGATTGATGCCTGTGGGCAGCCTTATCCTTGTTCACCATGTGGATAAATTCAGTCAATGAAATATCTTATTTTCTCTCTGGTCCTGATGTTTTTCTCATTCAGTGCAGAGCGTAACAGCCTTCTGGGCTTTAATGCTGTCTGAGCTGAGGAGGCGTCACTTGTATTGTGGTGGCAGTAACATCTATAAAGCGTGACTTGATTATTCAATGATACTTCATATGTTTCTCATGGGATTCCTATTCCTTGCAATCAATTTCCCCTCCATTAACTCACTGGGCTTATAATCCACATGAAGCCATTTTTACCCATGACCATCCACTAAAATAAAAAACATTTTATTGCACTGCTTTAAAATTCAGATTGTTCAAGATAGACCCAAATATTATATGTTTCCTATATTATAGGACCATACATGTTTTTCTTTGTGATATTATTTACATGACATTATTCGTTATTCTTAAAGGTAATTGTCATTATTGTATAATGCACTTTATTTATTTATCCATTTTTTCATTCCTTCATTTATGTACTAATTCATTTTTAATAATTTAATTAATAAATCCAGTGCAGCTTTCCAGTCTTGGAAAAACAGTTAAAAACAATTACAATAATTATTTGTCCTGAAAAGTTTTTCACCAAAAATCCATGTCTTCAAAAGCAGCAAGAACTTTTTTCATTATAGTGATAAGAAGAACTATTATTAATATTTGAGCACCAATAATAATTACTTATTTTAGAAGACTGGAGTAAAGATGCTGAAATTAAGCTTAGCACCGAATTACAATTTTAAAATATATTCACAAAGAAAACTCCTCGTCTTTAAATTGTAATAATATTTCAAAATATTACTGATTTAAAAAATTCTAGTACAATAAATATTAGCATTATGTATAAATATTTCAGAATTTAAATAATACATAATATACACAGCTACTGACCATGAAATTAAAATTTGAATTGAAAATGTCCCTTAATGGTCCTGTTATAGAGTTTACTTCTTGTAAAATCACATTTTTAAAATTTGTTTCCTCTTGCTTTTGGGATGAATTATGACCTGGACTTGTTCTAGACAGGTTTCATGAGATTCAACCAATTACTGCCGTTGCTTTCTGATACGGCTCTCCATCAGAGTGTCAATACATTTGCCAGAATTATAGCCCATCTTAAACTCAGACTGAAACTCTAGCCTTCAAACAGAAGCAGTAGCTGTTTCCTCTCTCCCTTCTCAATATCTGGATTCTCATCAGTTATCCCAATCTACAGGCTGTGCTCGAGGAATTCCTGGTAACTCTTCTCTCTTCTTGGCAATTCTGATTGAGCTATAAACATATTTTGTGGTGATATATTCAGTCTTCTGCTTTAGGCTGTTAAGAAAGGAGTTTGTCCAGCGGCTCCACTGACAGTGATATGCAATCATGCTGAGGGAGCCAGCCGTTAAACACACTGTTTTTGTCAGGGGATAGAGTCAACATGCTGGATCAGTAGAGACTGAGCAGGGCTGTACATCAGTCACGTAGTGTAAATGAGAGGCTCGCTCCCTAGAGCTCTGTATATCATCCAAAGCTACTTCAATGACATCAACTTGAACAAACAAAGTTAAGAACACAGTTTATGGCTTGAGCTGCTGACAAAGTCCAGTACAGGTTCCCATACTTGTGTGTATGTAAAAAATATTGGTAAAACTTTACAATAAGGTGTCATTTGTTAACATTATTTCATGCAAGCATTGAACAATGCATTTATTACAGTTATAAATTGTGATTTTTAATTTCTTCATTTTTCTTCGTTTCTTTATTTTTAGTTCATGCTACTTAACCAATGTTAGCTATTTAACTTTATTGTAAAGTGTTGTCAAACTATTTTTATGTGTGAGAAGCAAATCTTGAACAGAGTTCAAAATGTTTGTTTTCATAAAAATTATTAAACAAATTATGCACGATTCAACAATTTCCTGCTTCCGCATAGCAAATTCCTCATTACTCCAGTCTTCTGTGTCACATGATCCTGTAAAAAAACATTCTAATATGCTTATTTAAAAAAGAAATATTATTACATAGTTTGCTCTTTTGACCCGAAACCCCAACAAACTGAGGTGCTGTAGCACCAGATCCCTGTGTTCGCATAACTGAGCCTGACACTGTTCTAGGATCAGCCAGTCATCGAGTTAAGAGAAGTCAGGGCGGCCTCCTCTACTTTGGTAAACATACGGGGCGACAGGGAGAGCCCGAAGAGTAGAACGCGGTACTGATATGCTTGGCCTTCGAACGCAAATCTCAGAAATGGTGAAAGGATCGTAGAAGGATCGAGACATGAAAGTACGCATCCTTCAGGTCTATAGCTGCAAACCAATCCGAGATTCCTATTCGTCAGTCAACGATGTGACTCGGAGTGATCGACTGAAAGGAAACGTATTATTATTTTAGCACCAATAATAATTGATAATATTTGCTGCAATCACATTAGAATGATTTCAGAAGTGTCATGTGACACTAAAGACTGGAGTAATGATGCTTAAAATTCAGCTTTGCATCACAAGAACAAATTACATTTTAAAATATCTCAATTCATCACAGTTAATAGACAACAGTCTATTTAAATTGTAGTAATATTTCACAATATTACTTTTACTACTGTATTTTCGATCAAACAAATACATCTTTGGTGAACATAAGAGATTTCCTGGCTATCTGTTCTATTTTGTGTGAAACTGGATATTTTATAATGTAAAATGGGACATTTTATCGATCAGGAACTAATTGGATTGCATATCAGGTGGTTTTAGTGGAAGGGAAGTTGACCGCTCAGAAGCCAAGCATGTTATTAAAATTTCCTGAAATATTTTCTTCTTTGGTTTAACAAACCCTAATAAATTATTTAAAATTAAGACCTGGAACCTGGATTATTATAAAAAATGGGTCAGTGTTGATTTTATATTCTCTCAGTTGTCAAGTGTATGCATGAACACACTGCATAATTCTTGCATACATTATTTCATTTTAGGGCTGCACAATTATAAAAAATTGTGAAAAAAACAATTGCTGAAAATGTAGTCACTTTTAATGTATAGTGTATAGTGTATAGTGAATTTCTTCTCTGTTTTTATGATGTTAGGAAAGCAAGGACCTCTCAGCATGTACTTCTTCAGGAGCCACGTTGGGTGTGGATCTCTGGCGAGGCCCCAGACGCCACTCAGGAACCCTTGTGTTGCCACCGTTGTCATGGAGACAGGCAGAGAGGGCCCGCAGTCCTCAAGAAGATCACGTTTCCAGACCCACGTCATTGGGCTTCATTACTCCACCGCGTATAGATATCACACCAGTGCCACCTGATAGGTGAGCTCAACACCAGAATACTGCATCAGCACATAAACACTCACAGTCAATCATTCAAGTGTTTAGGATTTTATTTGACCAATGAAATACCAAAATATCCCTTCCTGAGTCTTAGATGCAGAATAGATTATTCACTTTTTGGAACTTATAATGATGGCAATATTTTTTTTCAAATGGCAAATTAGTGCAATTCAGGAAGTTTCTGCAAGTGATTTACTGACAACATCTAATTTCCATAATAATCAATGCGAGCTTTAATTTTTGTGGGTTACATGTTATATTGGGGGTTTTGCAGGTCTGACAAAGTCTTAATAACTCCTTCCATAAATGAAGGACTTAAAGGTCTTAAATCAGAAGAGAGTCATATCATAAAGTCATTGCATTAGATGATGCGCGCACTGCAAAAAATGTATATATTCCTCAGTAATTTTGCTTTGTTTTCCAACACAAGTATTTAAAAATCCTTAAATCAAGCTACTCTCTTTTAGAGATGCAACTGAAAAATATGAATTCTTCTTGCTACAAATATTTGTCAGTGGGGTATAAAAACAATGAGCACATCTGGCAGCTGAATGGTGCCGCAGGTGCAGTATATATACCACTCAAGGACCGGCTTCAGTCACTGGAGCGTTCAAGGTCACACTGAGAAAAGCTGCTGATTTCAGAGGAGCGTCTCAGAACGTGACTCTCTGAAACAGAGTGTCTTGTGTGTTGTTCAAGGGTTGCTGTAGCTACAGTAGATAGTACGTTTCAAAAGAGTTGCACGGATGGCCAAATGATGAACCTTTTCCCAGCAGTGTGTCAGAGACTGTCACATATTGTTCACAGTGCACTGAATCACCAGCAGTTATAACCCCCCACCATCAATGCTACCTACTAACCATCACAGACAGTGCATGAAATAAGCCCAAGATCATCGAGACTATAGACTGTGGATGATTGAAAGGAAATGGCCTGGTGCATCACGCTGACGGCTGAGTATGGATACACTGGATGCACTGTCGGGCAGCAGTGGCGTTATGCTGTGTGCAGTGTTTTCTTGTGACACGTAGGCCCCATTATCTCAAGAGCACAACCAGTGACAGCTGTCAGGTGTCTGAACATCACTGCAGACCAACAAGATAATGTGCCATGCCACACTGCTGAAAAAAATCAAGAACTGGTTCAAGGAAGATGATGGTGCATTTCTGTCATGCCTTGGCCTCCAGATTCACCTGCGATGAATCCAATAGAAAACTGGGTTTGCATGACATCACCAGCAAAATAATCAAAAGTTTAAAGTGGACTGGTTTTGTGGTCCAACAGGGTCACATAAATACTGTATATGTGTATATATAGATACAGTATATGTTACTGGTTAACTCTTTATTGAAATAATATTCAATAATGTGACTCAGTATGTACCACTGAACAGCAGTTATAGTATTTAATCTGACTGAAATCACATTGATTTTGGTGAATGGATCATATACAGTATTGTCCATCATGACACATTGCTGTTTATACCAAGCATTACCAATAAGAAATGTTTTACTTAACTCTGGCTCTCCATCCGCACCTGTCTATCTGTATCAGGTTTAGGCTCCATCTAAACTGGGCCAAGCAGAAACTCCCAAGAACATTCCAGCAGGGCGACTCTTGGGAGGGGAGGGTGTGCCGGCCAGAGGCCTGACGAGTAGGCGAGAGGGGAGGATAGAGGGGAAAGGGTAGGACTGAAGCAGATAGTGACAGAGAATGAGTGTGAAACAGAGTTCGGCCTACACAGAACTTCAACACACACACTTCTAAAGCCAGACCGCAGGATTCACGGCTTTAACACACCACTGCATATGACACTTCCTCATGGATTTAAAACAAGATGCTGACATCTGCCCTGTCAGTCAGAGGATGGAGATGGGTTTGGACACGGACTGTCAGTCTGATGTCAAAGAGCTCACAGCTGCTGCAAGAAACGCACCTCAGAACTGCCCGGGCATGTTCAGAAAGCTGGTGGTGAATAAAACAGTCCGCCAACGCAGACGTTTCACAGTAGCTGTGTCTCATACCTGGTAAGACTCAGTGTTTGGCTGGATCCATGCTTTATTTGAGTCTTACTGTGAGTTTGGTCATACTTTATATTAAGGTTCAATTCTTGCTATTGAAAAAACATTAACTGTGACTTTTGCCTCAGTAAACTACTAATTTGCTGCTTACTAGGAGTGTAGGATTAAGTATGCAGAATATGGTCATGTAGAATATGTGCTTTACAAATACTAATAAACAGCCAATGTGTTATTGTGTTAACATTAGAATGTGTTATTAATAGTATCTATACTGAAGTGAGTTTTTATTGCAATCAAAACTTCTTCATGAATAAATTTGTCACCCGTATCAGGATGGGCATACTGTACAGTACATGCAACATGTAAACCACAGAATTTGTATGATATTTAAGTGCTGCTGGTAACACTTTATTTTAAGGCCCCATTCTGACTATTAACCAGCTGGTTGTTTATTTAGTTTATTAGGTCAGTTGGAAAATGGGCCTATTTTCAAAAAAGCGGCATGTTCCTTAAATGACTTATTTGACATGAGAATATTTTAGATCCCTTAATACAACCCCATATGCTCTAAATATGTATCATATGTATCTAAAGGGTCCATTTTGGAACCTTAAAGGTACATATTAGTACTTAAAGTGTACATATTTAAACCAATGACAACCAATGACCAGTGACAACTTGTGAACCTATGAGAGTGTGCTAACTATTAAAAAGCAGTGAATTGGGAGTTTTTTTGAAGCAAAAGTCATAGTTAATTGTTAGTAAATAATGATAGGAACTGGACCATAAAATAAATTGTGAACAAATGTATGTACTACATTTTAGTGGATTCTTACCTTCAGACATGAACGATACCTCAAAGCATGTGTTTGCTTTTAATGAAACTGGATTTTTTTAATGAGATCATTTGATCCAACTTTGGCTCTCATGAGAGGAATTACATTGTTACATTTTGAAGTCAAAACATCATTTACTTTGATTTGAAGGAAAAGGTTTTTTGAATGTGCTTTAAAAAAATATTGTATTGTATTGATTAAAAAACACTAATTAAAAGGTCTAGGACTCATTTCAAAAATAGAAATTGCAATAGAAAACAATTATTTTAAATTGTGATAGTATTTCAAAGTATTACTATTTTTACAGTACTTTCGATCAACTAAATGCAGCCTTGGTGAGCAGAGGAAAGAAGTATCTATAATTGTTTAACAACCAAGTAGTAAGCCTGTTGTCAGAGACTGAATGCATTATTGTTCAAAAAAGAACCATCAACAACACTCAGCAACACAGTGGTGAGTTTTTCTGAGCAGGCACTATTCACATTTTCAGAAAACGTACAAAAAAACAAACCCCAACACTGTTGTGTTCTTAGGTTCCCATAGAGTTTCTGCCCTCCTGGCGCCACTTATGATGATGCTGCATTTTCACCAGTAACTAGACTCTTGCAAAACCAGCCTATTACCACACACACACACACACACACACACATATGTAAGAGGAGGTGATAGTTGCTAGTCTCTTCTACCAAGGCCTTTGACAGCTTTTTATACCAATCTGAAAATGTCGTTAGACACCCTTCGCAACCCTCTGGCACGACACCCAATGTCATTTCCCCCAGTTCCTCTTAATCGTGTCACTCAGTGGCTGAGATTCCTTGTCACTCTTTTATAGTTGTTTTGCATTCTTTATTCTCATTATGTCAACCCAAAACAGACAATAGATTAGTAGACACTTTATATAACACCTAAGCAATAAAATATTAGCACAAATGTTAACTTTACGTAAGCAAGGCTGCTACCTATTTCCCATTTGTTTCATTTTCTCAGAAAAGCCATACATTTCCATCCTCAGTCAGTCACTAGAACACTACCAGATACGGTAATGTTTGCTATCATGTGAAATATTTCAACTGGTCAAACAATGGAATACGGTGGTTTCTAAAGGTTTCCTCTGCATTCAGTCTTTTTGGTAATTTTAGTAAATCATATGAATTCATTTTATTATGACTTTAGATTTTGAGCTGAAATGCCAATTGATTATTGGATGTTGGTGGATCACATGGTCACAAACACAGTGCTGGTTGACTAATGCTTTTTAGATGACCAGCCATGCTTGCTCTTCTTTAAAAGTACTTTATTTAGTCCCTATTGACCTATATACACTTGAATCAAAGCAATGCTTCCCTAGTCAGAGGTCATGATCACAACTTTTCTCTAAAAGTCGCTGTGATCATGCCGTCATTCCCATGTACACTTAGCTAGAGTAATATAACAGTGAACACAAGAAAAGCTCAGCCTGTTTAGGTCTGTTGAGCAATATTATGTCATATACATGGAAAATCCAGTTTCCCCTTATTCCCACTGTGCTACATGGGAATTTGACTAATGCCAAATAGCTCTAAATATAATTTGCTGGACTTTAGTCTTTTACTTTAGTGCTTTTTCTGTGCTTTCCCTTGCTACCTAACCACTGCAGTATAATACTGTAGAAACTAACTAGCTAAGTTAATGATGTCATCTGCAGAAGGTAATGACTTCCACTAATTCATCAGTTTGAGATGTCTTAGATGCTGCTGTAACAAACAGGGTAGCTTCCCCACACCTTCGCTCTGAGGAAGATGTCTGTGCGTGTTTACTGTATTTATGTATCAAGATCAGAGTGTCTGAGGTTTTTCCATACAGTTTACTGTATTATGAGTGTGAAAGTTTGGGAACAGTAAGATTTTTAATGCTTTTTGAAGAAGCAGCAACAGTTTCAACACTGATTATAAATCAGTAAATCAGACTTCTGAAGGATCATGTGACACTGAATACTGGAGTAATGGTGCTGAAAATTCAGCGTTGCATCACAGAAATAAATTATATTTTAAAGTAGATTCAAATAGGAAACCAATATTAGAAATTGTAATCATATTTCGGAATAATACTATTTTTTCAGTATTTTTGATAAAATAAACACAATCTTGATAAGCATAAAAGACTTATCAAGTAGACTCAACCTGTTAAACAGTGCTGGTTTTCAGCACTGATTAAGACTAAATTGAAACTATACAATGGTTTTATACTGTCTGTGGATGTAATTTATTGAGGAAAATCTGATGGGGTTGACATCCTATGGCATATCACGCATATACAGCTATTAAATGTGTGTGTGTGTGTGTGTGTGTGTGTGTGTGTGTGTGTGTGTGTGTGTGTGTGTGTGGTGTGTGTGTGTGTGTGTGTGTGCACGCATTACTCTCCTAACATACCAGGTATGAAAAGACACAGAAAATTGTTTTTAGTATTTATTTTTATTGAAGTGAAGTTGTCTTTCTTATATGATTTTCTTTGCTTTCTCACTGATGCAGACAGCTCAATGACCTTCACTTCAAAGCATCAATTTTCTTCCCCACCAATCTTTTCATCTCTGTTCAATGTTGTTTTCCATTAGCTCTTGCATTGACTGCAGCATATTATTCTCAATGTTTTTTATTGCATGTCTATTTTAAACTCTGACGTCCATCTGTCTTTTTGTTTTTATTTTCTGTAGCTTATGTCTTCATTCAGTGGAGACACACTTTTCTAGATTAGCTTTGTATTGCTTCAGGAAGCAGATTTTGGATATCCTGACACTCCTTTTGCTTTGCCCTCTTCGTCTCTTGTAATCTGTTTGCTATGTAATCTCTTTGCTAAAGTTTTACAGTCTGATCCACTTTCTAGTTTATTCTCAGTATGAACCATTCACTTAGACAGCAGGAAAATTTCAGCCCATTTTGTTTCACAAGTTCCCGCTTCCTCATTATAATGAATAAAGCAAATTTAGCGTTCTGTCCGAGGGGGCAAGCCTGAAGAGCGGCGGACCCCGAACCCTAATGGTTTGAACCCTAGCGAGGGCAAGAGCTCTGTGTCCGGCTCGGTCCCCGCGTGCCCCCTGGAGGAAGGTGCGAAGGCAGAAAGGAGCGGGTGAAGAAAGGGGTGGAGGGGGGATGCACAAAGACGAGAAGTGGAAGTAAAGAAAAAGGGTTTATTTATAGGAGGTAGGAAAGATTTGATTGGGCAGGAGTAGGTCCAGTGCTTCCTCCCGAAACTTGTTATTTGCAAAACGTCACTAAATGACAACCACATATTTGTTTCATTTTGACATGTCATCTTGGCAGATTTAAAGTTGTTTTCACATGGCACACTAACTATTTAGTTTACAGGGTGTTTTATTCATCTGATTAATGCTACCTGGTCTCATGGCATAAACATACTTTGGTGCACTTTTTAGCGAGACAAAATATGTACCATCAAGTACATATCACTGCAGTTTCCAAAAGAAATTAACACTAGAGGCAGTAAAATTCTGACACCTTTATTTGAAAACTGATGCTTTTGAACATTAGCATCACACACATCCAGCTTTATATCTATGGGTTTTCATAGTTGTTCAGTAGCTCACAGAATACAGAGATGTATTTGAAAGACATGAGAGCTCCGGTTCAAATCCTGCAGTTCAACAAAAATCTGTGTAAAAAGAAGTTGAAATGGCATGGTTGCATCAACAGATGTGTTTTAATATCAGTTTTGTTAACACTATCAGGTAGGTTTAGGGTTGGATTTGGTGTAGGGCATATTTCCAACTTGATAGAGCATTAACTTTTAGTCACAGTCCACAGATATTTCAATTCTGAACCGTCGCAATACATACCTACTGTATATCAACGTAATTAAAATGTGCTAGGGTTTACATACTGAACCTGTGTTTTAGCACCACTCAGTGGACAACTGCGGTGAAGCATGCAGTAAGGCTCGTAAAAATGGTGTTGCACAAAAAGTGCAGAGGTACGTATTTTAAGGAGACCAGGTTGGATTTATATGTGTTGTTTTTCTGTGTGTCTCTCTAGTTTGGAGGTGGAGAATGGCCCCTCTATTGGCTGTAGTCCACTGGACCTGCAGGCCTCACCGGGCTCTGGTTTGGTCCTTCATCCCAACATGGCCAGTCATGGTCAGAGGCGGGAGTCTTTTCTTTACCGCTCGGACAGCGACTACGACCTCTCTCCCAAATCCACCTCTCGCAACTCTTCGCTTGTTGGAGAGCAGCTGTGAGTAACTCAGCACTTCTTTACACCTTTACTGACATTTTAATTGACCAGTGCTGGTACAATAAATCAAAAGTGCTCAGTCCTGCTGCGAATCACAGTCTGTTGAAAAAAGCAAACCAAAAGTGATGTGCTTTTTCAAGGGGATCATCCACGTGTATCCATGCATGCTTTTCATTTAATTTTAGCCAGAATTAGAGGAGCTTGTGACTGAAACTTGTTCAGCTGAGGAAAGTGGTGGGAAATACTATAGATGACAGTAATTTATTTCTAAATAAATATCCAGATGAAATGAGATGTCATTGATATTTCACAAAATGTTTTACAATATATTTGTTGTCATTGTATATATATAAATATATAGAATGACCAATAAATAAATATAAGTATAATATAGACACATACATGATTTAGTTAATAATAAAACCTAATTGAGATACAAAATCAATTTATGACATTATTTTTGAAAGTACTTTTGACAATACTGTAGCTTTGTAGGTAGGTTTCTTTAAGCATTTCCACAGTTTTCTGGATTTAGTCTTTTTTTTCATGTACTCCCAGATGGGACAGTATATATATATTATGCAATATATATATTAGTGCTGTCAAATGATTAATCGCGATTAATGACAATACCCAAAATGACCAATACCCACCAAGATACTGGCCAAAAAAATAAATATAGCAGTGTCAGCCTATGAAATTAGACAGCAACGCCAGATTCACCAACGGCCTCTGCCACCTCCTTACATGTCTGGTATCTCTGGTATGAATCCCGGTACATAAATAGCGATTGGTCGTAAAGGACCAGGTGATTGCCTGCCGCAATTATGAGTATCTTCTCCATTTTAAAATTTATCCTCAGTTTGCTACTCTTGAACAGGAGGAACGTGATTGGCTGCCGCCTTGCTACTGTATTTGCATAGAGCAATCCTGATTGGCTGACGCTTCTGTCGAAGGGGCTTTAGTGGTGTTGCTTGCAGCAGAAGTTGAAAAATTCTCAACTTCTGCGGCAAGCAAAGCCAGTGAAGCACCGCCGTCGGATCCACAATGCTTTTCGGCAACGCTTGACGTCACCCAATCAAAGTCAATGGAAAGCGTTGACGCTGACACCTCGTGTGAACACACCGTTAGAATTTAGGTCGGAGCAAATCAATGCTGCATCCGAAATCGCATACTACTTCAGTTGGTACTACATTTAAAACCGAACGTACTACTCGAACGTTAAAACAGTACGTTCTATATAGTATGAATGTGAGTAGTATGAATGGAATTCGGACGTACTACATCCGCCATATT
>JAUCMT010000047.1:1532754-1567073 GCA_032357475.1 Enteromius thamalakanensis
TTTGTTTTCATGTAATATCTATATTTTATCGTGTATATATATACACGATAAAATATAGATATTACATGAAAACAAAATTAACAACTAACAATTAACTTTCAGGAATTAAAAGAAAACATTAAATTATATATTAATATACTCAATAAAATATACATATGACAACTAACATTCAGGAAATTACAGAAAACAAGATAAATTATAAAATGGCATTGAGAGCTTACTGAAATAAGTTGAAGCTGAAGTACTAAAATGAATAAAAATAAAAAATATATAAAAAATAAAATTAAAATAAACAAAGCTCTAGCGCTGTTTTTTTAAGAAACAAAAACAAATTTAAACAAATATAGAAGTTGCTATTGCTAAATTGCTAAAACGCAAATGAATATTTTATTTAAAAAAAATTATAATAATAAAATAAAAGCTAAATCAAACTAATAAAATCTTTTAACATAAATAGTTATTTTTTTGACCCACAGATAATTTGACCTATTTACGCAAAGACAAGGTTCAGTCAGGCTGTGAATTTAATAATAGTATTTATCATAAAATTCATGATATTTTTTATATTAATTAAAGGTAAACTACTTTTGTTGTTGTAACTAAATGAAACTTAAAAATAATTGTTTTGAGTTGTGAATGCTCTGTTATTTAAACAACATCTAACAAAATCAGCTGTGGGTTGTGAATGCTGTCTCAAGTAGTGTGGCTTTTATTTGATTATTCTCATTTTGTGGCATTTTAGCATTTAAGGCGTTAATATGAATGAAAAATAGGCGTACACTGAAGGAAGTACCCGGGTCATAGGCTTTTTACTCGAACTAGTAAGCAGCCAGCCAGATCTGCACAGACACAGTGTGGCATTATGGCGAGAGTTTTGCACGTTCAACCACCATTCACATTTTCTTCAGCTTCAGAGTTGTCCTTGCGAACTTTCCATCATTCACAAAATGATTCAGGACACATGGTCTGTCAGCGTATGCGGATTTTACCAGCATCAGCCTGTCCACTCGCGTCTGAATCACACATCTGTTTGTCGTGAGTTCACAGCTTTATGAGTCACATTCAGCAGACGGGTCGAAACGAGAAGCTCTTCGCCTCTAAATGAGGGAAATCACGAAGACCTGGCCCATATATCAGCGTTTCGGCCCAGGACCAGAGCGCACAGAGAGGGCCAGTGTGCCCCGGCGAGGGGAGGAGGGCCGCCCTCACAGAGCTGGTTTTGTGGGATAGAGAGGACGCTGGGTAAATTTACACTACGGTCTGTTGTGAGGAGAGTGGTACGGTAGGCAGATCAAACAGAAAGTCAGGCGCTCTGTAGACCTTAGCAAGGAAGGTTTGACTTCTTAAAGGTCACCGCTAAAGGGCCTCACCGTGATGATGTACGTCACAGGGCTGGGCAAAAGGGAAATTGTGAAACACCTCATGACGTTACTTGATTGTATCAGATGTGCGTGTTCAGTACTGAAAATGTGCCGTGTCATATTGAGCGTGTCTAAATCTTTAATGTACTCAGAATTTGATTTTTTTTGCTGTCATTATATTTTCATCATTGTAAAAGAGATAAAGCAGAGGTTGATTGATATAAGTGAAAGTTATGCATGCCACAATTGTCGACCTTGAACAGTTTTTGTTTTGCTTTTAAAGGTGTTAGGGTTGTCAGTTTAGGATTTTCATGGTGGTTTTTGTGTGAGATGCATCCTGTTTTTGTAGGAAACCATGATGTTGTTAAGATTTGATGTACTACTGTACCTGAAGTGTTTGAACTGTTGAACTTTACTAGACTGTAAAAAACAAATCATTAGTCTTTACAAAACAAATTTGGCTGCTGTGGTTGCCGGGTTAATAAAAAACAAAACAAAAATACAGAAAAACTAAAAAAAAAAGAAAAATGGCCAAATACTGTAGATTTTACAGTATAAAACTGTAATTTACCAATTACAAAAATGTAATGTAAACCAATCAATTCAACAATGCACACTGATATTAATATCTGTTTTGTATCTTTAACATATTAACAACCACCATAATAATGCAGAATCAAAGCTCTTCACAAGCAGAAGTATATACTAATATATAGAAGGTCATTCACGCAAACACAAAACACCATCATGTTAACACACGTGATATTTAAATAATGCATTAAACATAAATTTTGTTTGACACTACAATGAAAAAAAACACTTTTCACAAACTCCAACAACAAAAAATTGTGTTTGAATAAAACACAAAATCTTTGAAGAGCAACCATGTTATTAGATATGATAATAATAATAATAATAATACAATATTTGTTTAAGCTTATATTAATGTATGTAAACAGGGCTTTTGGCCCACCTGCCAAATATTTGAGCCATGAAACCATATGTGTATTATTATTTTAGTAAAAAACAGGCAGAAGAAATTGGGAAAATACAAGACAACAAATACTTATAATATAATAATATAACAAATTTTATTTATAATAATAAAAAAAAAATAATTTATAGAATTTACATTAATAATAATAATAATAATAATAATAATAATAATAATAAAAAATAAACATATATATAGATAGACAGATTATTTTACCATTTACTATATATTAGCATTATGATTAATATTCAAATCTGGGGTCGTTTAAAGTTTGTGTGTGTATATATATATATAAGAGTTGGTTGGGTGAGTGGTCAGTTCAGAACAGATTGTCATTATGATTTTTTCTCTAATGCTGAAAGTGAGATGCTTCCTGTTTTGATAGGCTGTGAAGCTTGAATCTGCTGCTTGAACTTTAATCACCTTTACCCTGCATCACATAAACAACAGAAAACACAATCTGCATCAAGAGAACAAATCACAATCAGCAGATTCAAAGCAGAGTTATCTTAGTGTGTTTAGAGGTTAGGCCATAGCTATTCTCTCATTTTAAAACAATAAAATAATTTATACTGACTATTATATATTAGTACTATTATTAATATTCAAATATGCAATCAGTATTTTTTTTTACGTTTTCCAATGCTGCATTTATTTGATTAAAAATACAGTAAAAAAAAAGTAATCCTGTTAATATTGCTTGAAATGACATCACTTTTCTGTGACAGTTTTATACATATAATAGTGTGCATATAATTATTTATTTTTTCAAAGATGTCAAAATTGCTACTTTCAAGCCTCTGCTTGCACTGAAATGATCCAGCCCATAATTTTAGGCGTCACTAGTTGTCAGTGGCACATGCTTGGCTTCACTTAGGCCCCTGGTGAAAGTTGCCCACTCGTTGTTCTCTCTCAAGCTCCCGTGGCGATGACATATTGATGCCGTTATTCGTGTGTATTTGTGCCAGGCTTCAGATCTACACACGCCGCTTAAATGGACTCCATATGTGAAACATCTTGAGCGCAGGAGGCTTCTCTCAAGTGACCTTATTCATCAGGAGTAATGCAGTGTATAACCCTCACAGACGTCAGCAGATTTAATGCAAACCCTTCGCTCGCTTTTACAGCGCTTACGCACGTGGCATCCGGAGCTCCTTGTTGGATGTGGTCACTTTATTTGTAGATGCTCACTGGAACGCGGTGATTAACTCATCAGCGATGCTCAAGGGATTGGGTTTACTGAAGCGCTAGCGTTCATGCTTATCGATGCATCTGCCACATGACCAATTATAGGAGCATGATGAATACCGTCTTAGTCAGTCCACAGCAGAAAACCGCACTTGCTTCATGTTTAAAATCAGGCCTTTTTTCTTGATAAATGTTTGGATTGTTTAGTCAGCTCCTCATCAGATGGTTGCTTTAATGTCTTTAAATGACATTGGTTTGTCTTAAGATATTATTGTGATTTCAAACAGTAAAATGTTGGGATAAGGTGAGGCAAGAACAGTACTCATGTTCCTGACTAGGTCAGAGTGCAGTTCATAATGCAACGTAAGGACATTTTGCACCGTCAGCATTATCAGAGTTTTAGTAAAACAACAATAACACATTACAAGGAAGTGCACAGTGCCAAGACATAAGCAATTACATTTCCTGTTTCTGCACTGTGTAATGAGAGGATATAAACATTATAAAAAAATATTCATTGAATATGTGTAGCCCTAACTCATAAACACAAATGAATGCAATGCAATTTAATGAAATTGAGACATTTTATACTTGTTGAACTTAAACTAAATCATTTAAGATTCAAGATTTTCTATCCTTTTCTATCCCTGTGCAAAGCATGATGGGAAGGGGAAACAAAACAGAACTGTTTCAAGCTGGTTTAACACAATGCAGTTGATTAAAAAGGGAACCAAACATGATGGTGTTCAATGAAAATTATAAATATTAAATAAAGTGAACAGTGTTGGAGAGATGTATGTGTTGTTATGAGACTCGTGTGATCAAATAATTACACTGCTATGCAAAAGGTGCTTTTTTGGGAGGGTGGCTTCTCAAAGCTGCTTTATATTTGAATAATTGTAAAATGTCTAAATTTTCTGCATCATTACTTCAGTGTCACGTTATCCTTCAGAAATCAATCTAAAATGCTGATTTAAGGCTCTATCCATGTTTAAAAAAAATAGTTGTGCTTCTTGATATTTTTGTGGAAAACAAATGTCTTTACTGTTATTTAATGCAGCAATTTAGTAAAAGTACACTGACAATAGAATTGAATGTGCTCTTTAACATTTGTTAAATTAAACCTTACATTTGTAAATTAAAAAAGGCCAAAATATCAGTTTTCTTATAAAGCGTACTGCAATAATATTATACTAACAGGACATAAATAGTTTCTAAAATGTATTACTGACTATAAATTTTCTTCATGTAACTTGCAATCAGAAACAGACCACAATTTACTGATGCATTTGTGCGCTTGTATACAATATGACCTGAGATTTTTTAGCTGTGATTGTAGTTGTGTGAGTAGATTTTGAACTGGAATCCAGATGAACTTGTGAGTGCAACATGTCCTTAGGTCAACAAACGTTCATTTAGACAACGCATCATTCTTTCTTCATGCAGAGTTTTGTGAAATCTATAGCTGCAGCCTGAGGGCAGACTCCAGCCTGAGCAACGCACAGAAATCTGCTCCATGATTTAGTGGCGTCTCGACCTCAGGGGAAGTGGTTTACTCTGCTTGGCTCCTGTTGAGCTTTGTCTGAACGCCGGCCAGCAAGGGGAGTAAAGTTTGCCTCTCGGGTTGCTCCTGCAAACACAGCCCTGGCTTTGATTTCGTGCCTCCTTCTCTTTAGCCCTTTCGGGGATCAAATGGAGGTGGTGGGGGGTTCTGTGAGTTGTGATCTCTCAATAAATATAAATGCTGATACCACCTTGGAAAAGCCTTGTGTCTACTGAAAGATCAAAGTTAATGCTCAGCGTGAGGGTGGTGGAGTCATTCAAACCGACGGATGCATTACAGAGCCTTTCTGCAGGATTTGTAGTGGTGTGATTCTTTCCTCTGGGCTTTAGGCCATTTCCATGTTGTGTTGTGAACCCTTTATCTTTATTGTCACTAATATACTGTAAAAAACCATAATGCAATTATATTTTTTGCATTACTAGTGCTAAAAAAATAGCTGAATGTTTAATATTTTCTATTTGTTACATTGTTCAATTATTTTATTAAATTGTATATATTGTACATATATTTAAACATAATTGTATTACAAAATATTTACGAACTTTTTTTATTATTATATATATATATATATAAATACATACACTTTCCTTAATGCAATTCTATAATTTGCATTACTCTAGTACAAATTTGCAAAATTGTATTAAAGAAAATCTACAACCTCATTTTTTATTTCATAATGCTAAAATAGTACTTAAATATACATATTATTTATTGTATTATTTAAATAAAATAAATTATAGTCATTTAGTTTATTAATAATAATATATTTATATTTACAATGAATATATTACATTTATAATATTCTGTTATAATTACCTATTACACTGTGTTGTAAAAAAAAAAAAAATACTGTATATATATATGTGTGTGTGTGTGTGTGTGTGTGTGTGTGCGTGTGTGCTTTTCTTACGCTTACTCATAAAAATCTAAAGAGAATGAGCATTGAAAAGATTTCCAGCAATAAAAACCAATTATGATAATGAATTATCAACAATTTGACAAATGCATTGGGGCCCTAAAAATAGGCTTCTTTTTCTTGTTGTTTTGGGTTTAATTTTGGCCTTAAAGTTAATTTTGATGAGATTCATCCATCATAATTTTACTAAAAAGATAATTGAGCGTTAATCATTCTCTCCCCCAATTTGGCTTCAAATAAATACATTTTCGGTCAACAGAAGAGGAGAGAAATAGGGAATGAGTTTTGGAGTCCCTCCCACTAAGCTCCCCTGGGTCTGAGGCTCATTGACACATCAGCACAGAGAGAGAGAGAGAGAGAGAGACTGGCAGACAGACTGCACAGTAGGTGAGTTTGGAGACCGAGCCGGTGACACAATGGAAAGGACTATGAAGCAAACAGTGAGCTATTAATCCAGCTTGTATCAGTGCAGAATGACTACATCAGCAGCTCTCAGCCCACCATGAAAGATCCCTGCTCCTCTATCTGCACCGCTCCCGCTGGACCACCTTTTCTGGCCATGCAGCAGAGGCTGGATCCTGAATACATATCCGTGTGTCTTTTACCAGATGAATCCTTCCAGAAGCTGGCCGTGGAGACCATGGAGGAGCTAGACTGGTGTCTGGACCAACTGGAGACCATCCAGACGTACCGCTCCGTCAGTGACATGGCCTCCAACAAGGTGAGCTCGTCTGCTCTCACTTTACCTCAGCACAGCTGGAAACAGCGGGAATCTTTGTGCATGTTTTAGAGAAATTCCCATTTCATAAAAGTTCGGTATTTTTGTGGAAATACCAATGAAATGCAATAAGGATGATATGACACTCTTTTTTGCCATTTTACAAACATTAATTTGAAAAAATATAATTCTGTGATCATTCACAGTAAGGCTTTAGAATAACGGTTGTTAACTATTAACTTTTCTTTCAATCACTTCTTAATCTGCTGCTTATTAATAGTTAAGTTTAGGTATTGGGTACGTGATTAAATTAAGGTCGTGTAGAAAAAGGCATTATTTGCACTTAATTAGCACTAATAAATGACTAATATTGCAGTAATATGCATGCTAATAAGCAACTAACAGGTGTAACTGTAAAATAAAGTGTTACCTCGTTCACTAATTGTCATGTCAGAAGATATTTTGAGGAATGTTTGCAGTCAAACCGTTTTGATCCTCATTAACTTCCACTGTGTGTTTTATTCATTCAATGTAAGTCTATGGAAACCAGAACTGTTTAGTTAACAACAATTTTCAAAATATCATCTTTGTGTCGAGCAAAAGAAATAATTCAGAAACACTTTATTTTAGGGTCTCTAGTTGCTTATAAGCATGCATATATGCACATACTAATGCTTTATTCTACATCCCTAATTATACCCAATACCTAATAACTATTAATAAGCAGCAAATAAATAATTTATTGAGGGCACGTTGTAGTTAGTAGTTAACAAGTGTTACCAGAAATATATAGAGGTTTGTAATGAGTGTGAGTAAATTATGACAGAATTTTAAGTATTAAGTATCTATTAAGAGTTATTGGATGCTTCTCTTAGACAACGTCTGAACATTTTAGTCATGCTTTTACGATAGTCTGCTGGTATTGTTTAGTCACAGCTCTGAAATGCAGTTGTGAATGGTAGGAGTGCTGATGCATGAATGCAGTACTTGGTTGTTTGTGTAGAACAGTGTCTATGAGGTTTATACTGCAAACGTCATTAATGATGAGCTGTTGATGTGAGATCTACAGATATAGCCACATTTATATATCAACAGGAAAGCATGCAATGACAACTCCACCGATTGCCTGATTATTAGCCAGAGAATTACAGAAGAAACATTAAATATAATATCTTAGTTTGTTGTCTTGGTGAAAGGCAGTTGGGCCGATCTTTTTTTAGCATATTTTCTCTCTCACAAGAATTAAACTCTGTATGTGTGGGAGGTTATGGATTCGGTGGATTTACTGGAATCGTTGTGTTGAAAGGAAACTGTAGAAACACTCATTACTTAGAGTGAAAAACTAAACTTTTTTTTCAGGCAGGCATTATTTGAGTACCTGTGCTGGCACTGGCCTCCTTTTCAGCTGTGACCTCATTGCTTTGTTTACCCTGATACCTAATCAGATGTAGATAGAGAGTAACAGAGGACACACGTTACCTCACTGACATCCAACCATTATGCTGCATTTTATCATGTAATGCAGTTATTCATTATATTTCACATTGTAAAATTTTAGCTCTAGCATAAAAAAATTGTAAATAAAAGAAAGAGTATTAGAGATATTATACAGACTTTCTATTTCACAGTTGCACATTTTATTTATTATTAATTGCCATTTCTTTGTAACTATTAGTGGAATTTAGTATATTAAACTGTACATCAATTTTAGTAAGGTATATATGATATATAAGCTACAGTTATTTTTAAATAAAAGATAAAAGTAACAAAGAACAATTTTATTTTGGGGCCTGCTACTTTTTCTCATTTTTTTTAAATCACTTAGGTACAATATAAAGCTTATACAAATTTCATAATATGCAGAATAAAACATTGAACAAAATTTAATTATATTTATGATAAATATTGACCAAATTATTTCTATGCATTATATATAAATATTATCTGACTATAAAAAAATTCACACAAACACACACTATGTATATATATGTGTGCGTGTGTGTGTGTTTTCAAAATATTTACATGTATTTATTTATATTCTTACATTTTTTATTATATATAAATATACTAAACATAACGCATATTTTCTTAAATATAAACATGCACGTGTTTGTTTTTATATATACATAATAAATATACACATTGTACACACATATATTATGTTAATATTAAATGTTATTTTTAATACAATTATATATATATATATATATATATATATATATATATATATGTAAATTATTTACAGATTTAAAAAGTAATTCTAGGCATATAGGTGATTATTAAAAAAAAAAATTGTTATTGTTTGTTTATTACTTATAGTTAAATCTTTCTTTGAACCGGAAAGGTAACACATAATGATATTCAGCCACATTGTGCAAGTCTTGGATTCACGTCATAATTTACGAAAGAGTCTTGGCTTTGAAGCAGTGAGTAGAAACTGAGCAGTCAGAACATGAGCAGCGCTGTACCTGCAGCTGCAGACAGACAGAGAGAGGGAGGTGCTGGGAGTCGTGAGGGAGGAGAGGTGAATCACACAGCTCTTAGTCTAACGCACTTCCTGACAGCCGTCAAAGTGAACTCACAGACACGGCCTCGACACATGCTCACCAGCAGCGCACAAACACCATCGCTGCAACAATGGGACTATGCTACTCAGAGAAAAGGAGAAAGTTTGGTGTGCTAAAAAGCTGGAGAGAGGTGAGTTAGTTCTAGGGACTTTTGAACAAAGCCTGGTTTGCTTTGAGGTTTTATTCTGAAGGAACTGAGTCATCTGAGTTATTGGAGATTGGTTGTCTTTTTTGTTTAAGGCATTGGCTTATGCTTTAAGTTATAAGAATTGGGAGCATGAGCTCTCTTTTATTTTAGTTTGAATATGTTTAGATGTGAATAAAGATTTAAATACTTTACGGAGAAAAAAGGGACTAGCAGAGCAGTTTGACTTTCTTAACTATTAAATTTTATTAGGTTTTATTTTACACTTTTAAGTTTCCTAAAACAATTTATTATTTTATAAAAACCTTCACTATAAAATACATAATATTTTATGTTGATGTTACATTTAATTAATTGAATCCTACTATTATTTTAAATTAAGAAATATTTTAAACACATGCTATTTAAATAATATTTATTAAATATGTATTATATTGTATAAGAATTAACCTAAAATAAATTGGGAAATTTGTTATTTATTAAATAATTTATATGTATATATATACTGTATATATGTACTTCAGTTTAACAGTATCTAGTACTGTAAAGCGCACTTATATTGCATTCACGCATTTAACAGCTTTTATGCAATGCAGCTTGCAAGACATATATTTAAAAAAAAAAATAATAATAATTTAAAATTTTTTTGCATACCCTGGGGAAAAAAAATATTTGCTCCATTGAGTAAAATAAGCTGTTGCAAAACCACGTTCATATCTTCCCAGTAGAACAACATATTGCGGAAAGAGAGCTGACTTAGTATTAAATGTGGAGGATGTGCAAGATTAATAATTGTAGTATTTGTGTGTGTGTGTGATATAACTGCATGCTACTTTAGTCTTCTTTTTTTGTTTCATGCAACCATTTATGAAAATTTGCTAAAATATGTAGATAGAAACTATAACTAAAGCTGCTTCAAGTTTGCATGGATATAAAAAAATAAATAAATGAAAGCATGCACGTAAAGGTAAATACATTGAAATTTAGTGTATAAAGCTTAGTGTGTTTCCATGTGTCCGTCTTTTGGCACAGCAGTGGATGTGGAGTTTAAAGACAGGAGAGAGAGAGAGAGACAGAGAGAAGGAGGAGGAGGAAAGAGAGACAGAAAATAACCAAGACAGAAACGAGACTAAGTGTTGGAAACGCACTGTACGGCAGACGCTGCAGATCTCCTGGAATTTCATTCTGGATGTCTTCTGACTGTTGCTGTTTATCCGAGCCTGGCTGGGATGTAAAAGGGATGAGATGAGATGAGATGAAGAGAGACGGTGCGCTGGGCTTTAGTTTGAGTTCAGGGTTTAGGCGACTAACTGAAGACTCCAAGATGCCTGAAGTCAACTATTTGCTCTCAGTGTCCTGGGGTTACATTAAGGTTTGTGAGAGGGTTATTCACTGGCATACGTTGTTTGCCATGTGTTAGTCGTTAAATTTAGATGTTGCATGAGTTTCTTGCAGTGCTTTGTTAAAATAAAGTGTGAGGGGCCGGTGCAATGAGATGTTTAGAGATATGGATAATGTATGAATTTTACAATTCGTGTCTTTTTTGTGTGTTTTAGTTCAAGAGGATGTTGAATCGGGAGCTGACACATCTGTCTGAGATGAGTCGCTCTGGAAACCAGGTGTCTGAGTTCATCTCCAACACATTCTTGGGTGAGTCTGAACGCTCTTATCATTGTCTTCATAAGATGATTCAAACGCTTGGAAGAAAACATCACATGCTGACTGATAGCTCCTTTGTAAACCCTTGAGTGTTTAAAAGCTTACGAATACAATAGAATGTTTAACATTTTAAAATACGTCAAATATAAGCAGTATGCATACTTTTACTAGTCATCTTTTCAAATAAGGCCTGTTTATAGTTCAGGGTCAGTAGGTTTTTTAATGAATTAATACTTTGATTCAGAAAGGATTTGGTTTAAAACTGAAGTAAAGAGAGTTAAGGTAACGTTTATAATGTTATTAAAGATTTCCACTAAAAAAAACAATACAGTTTCTTGAGCATCAGATCAGAACATTAGAATGATTTCTGAGGCACACTGAATGATGTTGAAAATACAGCTTTGCATCGAAGGAATAAATTACATTTTAAACTATATTCAAATAGAAATCAGTTGTTTCAAATTGTAATAATATTTCACAATTTTGCTATTTTTAGCACATTTTTAATTAAATAAATGCATACTTGACAAGCATAAAATACTTCTTTCAACAACAAAATGCCATAGTAAAAACCACAGAACTGACGTATCAGACAAGATCTGTTGATTGTGTTTTTACTACAGTATGCAGTGTTTCAGACTAAACTGAGAGATTTGGTGAAAATCATACTTCAGATGGTGATAATGATAAAGGGTTGTGGGTAGAGAGTTTGTTGAGCTCCTCTATGAAAGCACTAATATCTAGAAAGAGGGGGTTTAATGATTGCCTGCACCTCAAACCAAACCAGTCAGATCTGCTCTGGCAGCGAGAGAGAGAGTGTGTGAGAAAGAGGAGGGCTGAAACTGTAGTCTGCGTCAGATGCCACGGGGTCACTGGACTCCCCTAACCCTGCCGTTCAGAGCCCTACAGCCTACACACTACTCACAGAGTCATCCGTGGGGAGATTTTTCAGACAAACACACTTAACATTCAGCGCTAGCGCAACTCTGCTGACTGAGAAACTAGAGATGTTTGAGAGAGCAGAACGAATGTGTAGTTCTGAGAAATGAAAAAACAAGAGAGCGCTCTTTCATCTCAGGAGACTTGGATTGGTTTCTCATGCTTGTTTTAAGCACTAGTTTTGTCTCTGATGTTTCTCTGAAAAGAAAAACACACCCATTAGATAGAAGTAACATTCGATACGACACTGAGTTAGACTGGCACCAGCACAAACTACTAAATACTTACATTTGTTGCAGTTTAACTAGTTTTTAGTATAATTAGTATTAGTTTGACTAGTTTTTGGTAAATTGTATTTATTAATTATTTCATTTAAAACAATTCATACAAAGAGTATTCATCAAACTGCTTAACTTGCGTAACTAGTTCAGCCTTACAGTACTACTGTAGAATCTCTCTAGTCTAAGCTGTCTTTGAATCAGGGAATATTTAGCTGTAGCATAAACTGTTGAACTTGGCAAAAAAGTTCTTGTAGGTGGCTTTTACTAATAGTGATCTTCATTTCGCTGACTTGAATTCACTCAGAGAGCATGTGGAGTCATGGTATCTGTTGTGAGTTGAGTGTGTCAGTGCTGATATTAACAATGACCGTCTGAAACCTGTCCCCCCTGTAGATAAACAGAATGAACTGGAGATCCCATCGCCCACTCCTAAATCGCGGGACAGAAAGAGGAGGCAGCAGCAGCTGATGACTCAGATCAGCGGGGTGAGGAAGGTCACGCACGGCCCGGGTCTGTCCAGCAGCTGCAGTACGGCCCGCTTTGGTGTCAAAACTGATTTGGAGGACTTGCTCTCAACGGTATAGTCACACGCTACAAACCACCTGCTGCATCAAATCATGCACTTTAGTCGAGTTTGTAATGTAATTGGATGTATACCCTCTCTTTAATTTTGTAGGACCTGGAAGACATCAACAAATGGGGTCTGAACATCTTTAAAGTTTCAGAGCACTCTCACCATCGGCCGCTGACCTGCATCATGTACGCCATCTTTCAGGTTAGTGCGCTAAACAAAGAAAGTCCAGAGATGTGTTTTTACAAATGAAATTTAACTAAAGCAGTGTACTTCTGTAGGAGAGAGATTTAATGAAGACTTTTAAGATCCCAGTGGATACCTTCGTGACGTACATGATGACCCTGGAAGATCACTACCATGCAGATGTGGCTTATCACAACAGTCTACACGCAGCTGACGTGGCCCAGTCCACTCACATCTTGCTATCCACACCTGCACTGGATGTGAGCAACTCCTACATGTCCTAGAAATGTAGTTATAATGTAGTAGTAATGAGACTGTATTTGTTTAGCACAAGGCTTTATTAAGAAATGGTAACACTTGTTAACTATTAACTATGACTTTTCTCTCAATAAATTATTAATTTGCTGCTTATTAATAGTCAGTACATTAGTTGTTAAGTTCAGGTATTGGGTAGGATTAGGGATGTAGAATAAGGCATTAATATGGGCTTTATAAGCAGTAATAAATAGCTATTATTCTAATAATATGCATGCTAATAAGCAACTAATAGGTGTAACCGTAAAATAAAGTGTTCCCTTAGTTTATTTCTTTATAATTAAGCACGTTTAGCAGAAGTTGCACACAAAGAGCTTAAAATAAAATTAGAGCAAAATTAAAACAGATAAAACACACTTGATCAAAAACCTTAGAAACAAATGCAGAAATATTAACACTCTCATATAATGAAAACAATGTTTTACATGTAACTAAATAAGAAAATAAATGTAAAAATTCAAATTGACATGTTTAAAATGAAATAATTAGCATAAAATTAAATCAAATTACAATAAAAATGCATAGAAATGTGTTAATAACATTTAAATGAAAGAAATATAAAAAACAATAAAATTAAATAGATAAGAGTGAAAAATGTAAATACATAAAACAAAAGAAGATAATAAAATATACATTTTAAATTCTAATATAAGGTAATCCTAAATAAAAAATATGGGAATTTTAAAAAATAAATTGAATTTAAATAATAAAATAAATAATATTAATAAAAACAAAGTAAGATAATAAAATGTAAACAAACATTGGTAACACTTTAGAATAGGGGTCCAAAATAATGCATTAGTTAAGCATTAATTAATGGTTAATTTGTTCACAATTGAACATTTTAATCATTAATTAGTAGTATGTTTTTGCTCAACTAATGCTATATTGTTAACAAATTAACCATTAATTAATGCTTAACTAATGCATTATTTTGGACCCCTATTCTCAAGTGTTACCCAAACATTTTCTCCTCATTTCCATTCAATCATAGCTGTTTCTGAACCCATTGAAATGGTTTGTGAGTAATTTTCCTGACGCCTGACCCCTCTGATCTCTAAACAGCGTACAGTGTTTTGTCTGCCGCTCTTTTTTGCTTTGTCTTCTTTTTGCGCAAAAATTAAACTTGAAAAGACAAGCTGTTCTTCATCTGCAAAATATTTTGTTTACAGGTCAAGAGTCAAAAGTATAACTGTTTCAACTTGCAGAGTTGTGTTACAGTGTGCTCCTACTCAGTTCAGTGCAGAGAGTTGATGTGGGTCATGTAACACCGTCTTTATTATTATCCTCAGGCGGTCTTTACAGACCTGGAGATCCTGGCCGCTATCTTTGCAGCAGCCATACATGATGTGGACCACCCAGGAGTCTCCAACCAGTTCCTAATTAATACCAGTGAGTGTGTTTTATCTACATACAGAAGACCATGCATGCTTATGGATCCAAACTGCTGCAGTTATTGAAATGCAAACCATATGGAAGAACCAAGCCTCAGCGTTATAGCTGTTTCATGTCTCTCATAAACATCATGCCTGTCTTTGCTGCAGACTCGGAGCTGGCGCTCATGTACAATGATGAGTCTGTTCTGGAGAACCATCACCTAGCGGTTGGCTTCAAGCTTTTGCAAGGGGAAAACTGTGATATCTTCCAAAACCTTTCCAAGAAGCAGCGCCAGACTCTCAGAAAGATGGTCATTGATATGGTAGGCATTTGTGCTCGTTGATGTTTTCATCTGTAAGCTTTTAGCGTTCACACGACTCTCGCAGAAGTTCAAACCAGGCAGCTTTTTGTTGGTCGAAATTCGAACATGAGGAAAATATGCGTGGGCAACTCCCACGAAATCATGCGTATTTGAAATTGCGTCAAGTGGGAGTGTTTGTTTCAGAACCTGAAGCATTTTCTTGTTTGTCAAAGCATAGATGAACATAGCAGTTGTGCTCGGTTTCACACCAAAATACCAGTCTGAGATTCCCTGAAATGACTTATTAAACATGGAGCACAACCAAAGTTTCTGCGAAAACTCAAAAACGCACCTATACTTACGAATCGCTGCAATTTCCTTTTAAAATGAACACTAAAGGCGGTAAACAAGTATTCATTTTCAAACAAATTATGATTTACAGTGCCTGAGTTTTGACTGAGCTCACTTTATGTTATGACGTCTCATATGAACGAGTTGCTCGGTAGCGCATGTGATATGGTGTTGCACTTTTAAGCAAAACAGCTCAAACCCACGTAGAAGGAAGTTAAAATGCCACAACTGCATTAGGGAATTATTTTATTTTTTTATCACTTTTGCTTTTGTTAATTCTATGGGAAAGGTTTAGGGTTGGGTTTGGTGTCAGGCGTTTGTTATTTTCTAACTTGATAGAGCATTTAAACCTTATACCATAATACATGTCTATAACAATGTAATAAAAACATGACCATGGTCACATATACAAGTAGTATGTTGGGTTATGAAACCCTACTCAGAAGCAGGATTAACAGCGTTTTTGCGATGCTACACAACACTTGTAGCACAAACAATTAATTGTGTGCCACATATTACGTATAAACACCGCGTGTATAATCAGTTTTTAAGCGTTTGTCAGATGGTGAAAGCTAACAAGTGAATTACATTGAGTTTACATTCATGTGTCATGCAACACATTCTGATACGTCACCTTAAGAAAGTGTACTATATAAAATGCAACTTTGAAACAATTTAAGTAAACAATTTGATATCTGGAAAGACACTAAGTCTCAATTTCTTTTTATAGGTACTAGCAACAGACATGTCCAAGCACATGAGCTTACTGGCTGACTTGAAAACAATGGTGGAGACTAAGAAGGTGACTAGTTCAGGAGTGTTGCTACTGGACAACTATACGGACCGGATACAGGTGAGTCCTGGCTTGTGTCTCCTCAACAGTTGTTTCTTCGCTACTGGGTCCTCAAGTCAATATCCTCCAACATCCTGTCTCGCAGGTCTTACGAAATATGGTTCACTGTGCCGATCTCAGCAATCCCACCAAGCCATTAGACCTGTACCGGCAATGGACGGACCGCATTATGGATGAGTTCTTCCACCAGGGTGACCGAGAGAGAGAGCGAGGCATGGAGATCAGCCCGATGTGTGACAAACACACCGCTTCAGTGGAGAAGTCTCAGGTGAGGATACAAACCGTCCACATGAAATAAGAAGTACACTTTAGCATACTTGAGTGTAGTTACTATGGAAATAATATACTTTGAAAGAGTACACTTGAGTGCAAAATCAATAGGACACTTAATTACAAATTTAAAATGGATTAACAATTTAAATTTACACTAAATGCAATAAACTCTGGTTTCACAGACAAGGCTTGCTCTTACTCTGATATATCTTAAAATATGTCAGTGCCATTTTTCTGACTCAAGATGCACAGCTGTAACATTTTCTTCTTAAGCATTTTTATAAAAGCTGTTTAAATACCTTAATTTAAGTAAAGGCTAGTCCTGGCTTCAGCTAAGCCCCTTCTGTGAAACCTAAGTACTTTTTGACACACTTAAGTAGAGATAAAGTGCAACTTTATGAGCAGTTTTATAATTATATTTTTGGGAAATATGATTAAAGTATATTTTCAATGTACTGAAAAGCGTTTATGCTAAATTAAAATAAACTGTTACATAATTTATGTTTAAATCATGTGTTTAAAATAGTGCCTTCAAATGATTATGATTATTCACATCCAAAATAAAAGTCTTTATTTACATAATATATGTGTTTATACTGTATTTATTTATTATGTTTATATTAAAACACATGTACAGTATATATTTAGAAAGTATTTACATGTAAATGCATTTATATATTTATTTTCTTATATTTGATATTATATCTATTATATTTTATATAAAGAAAAACTTTTATTTTGATGTAGTTAATAATCATTAATCCGTTTACAGCACTAGTTACTTAAATATCTATATTATATAATATTATATTATAAATATTTATATTCAAAAACAACATGTGCTTTAAGATGTTAGTCAGCATATCAAAATAAGAGTACCTCTCTAAAGCATGAAAAAATGGGCTTTAAATGAAAGCTTTTAGTAAACTTTAAAATTGTATTTAAGTATGCTATGAAACATAGTCATGAACATCTACTCTTTATTCCATTAATATTATAATATCTGCAGGTACAAGTTTTAAAAAGTATACTTTAAGAGTTATGCTTGTTTTAATACAATTAAGCATGCTTCTTTTTTACAAGGTACTGGTCAAGTCAAGCATCTTATAGAAGGAACTTGTTTGTTTTCTTTTTAGGTCGGTTTCATTGATTACATCGTGCATCCACTATGGGAGACCTGGGCGGACCTGGTGCATCCAGATGCTCAGGATATCTTGGACACTTTAGAGGAGAACAGGAACTGGTACCACAGCATGATACCGCAGAGTCCCTCCCCTCCCTTCTTTGAAACGGGAACTGATGGCGGAGATAAGTTTCAGTTCGAGTTGGAGGTTGAGGAAGGAGAGAAGCAGGACACAGAGAACCTCTCAGAGTCGGACTGTGTGGAGATAGTGACGCATTCGCCTCCATCCACCGAGACGTAGCACCTTACTACAATGACTGTCATGTTGGCCATATTTAATGAGAGAGTAAAGTGGAGGAACGTTATTCTCCCGCTTCCTGAGAATCCTTTCGAGGACCGCTCGGGACTCAAATGAGGAGTGAGCAAACATCCTACACAATCTAGCTGGAAATCCATTCATTGCCAGAAGCAGAGAGACGGACGGCCGTACCGAAAGTGCCATAAGCTGGATTTTCTTAAATCAGACGTTACAGTCTGATGCAAAAGTGGGAGTGGGTTTCTGTGAAGGAGAAACGCTGACCCTCTTATAAGAGGGCTTTGTACTACAACGTGACTTTTTTGTAAAAAAGTGACTGATTTTTCGTACTTGTGTGTTCTTTTGTGACTTTTTTTGACGTCACATCCAACTACTCTTCTGGAAACGTGCTGTCGTGCTGAAAGCAAAAGCATGTAATTCCCAGTTGGGAACGCAGTCTTCCTAAATTTTGGACTTCAGAATAATCTAGTGCCAGCATACTTTATTCAAGTAATACAAAACCTTTGTATTTTGTAATGAACGGTTTCTCTTTTAAAAGGCGTTCTTATTAAGCGATACAATTAATGTGACGTTTTATGTCGTATTAACTAAAACAGGATCCAAAGACTCCAGATTTTCAGTGGTTACTCTTAAAGAAATGTTCTGGGGTGAATATAAATTAAGCTCTTTCGACTGTATTTGTGGCGTTTATGTTGATTGTCACAGAATTTTTTTTCTTCCATTGTAAGAGCCATTATAAGTACACCAAGGAGCTACTTTTATAACTATTGTATTAGTGATTTGTGCTTTAAAAAAACAAGATGAGTTGTTTTTTTGTGGCAACTGACGTTACCCCACAGATGCTGTTGATCAAGCACTATTAAACCCAGATTATTTCTTTAAACCACTTTAATATGGGAAACAAACATCCCAACACTCAATAGCGATATTAAACTGATCTATAACTAATGTTTTTTATACATATATATACTGTATATTTAGAAAATGACCTCTTTGTCTCTGTGAATGTCATTTGTCAAAGCAACAAAAGAGATTTAACGTTCCAAAAAAGTACTCATCATTTTCAGGCCTTTCTTTTCTTCGAATCTAAGCTTCTAATATTCACAGAACAGTCAACAATAGACCTCAATTACACAATCGCTGATGTCAAACAATGCGGTTTCTCCTGATGTACGTTCTTACTGGTCAGGAACGGGATGTGGTGAACGTGCGTCATTCTGATTGAGATTAGTCTTTCATTCGCCCCAAACAAGTATCTTTCTTTCCTAGCAGTATGTACACTGTTTGCTTTTGCTTACCTTTTGTGTTAATTTGTAATCAGCGGAGGACTATTACTCACACAAGCTTTGCCACAGACACGTGTAACTCACCCGAATCCGATTTAGGGTTACTATATGAAGCTGTAACTGCAGACTTTGTCTTTTTTTACTGGTGTTTGTCATTGTGAAACCGATGATGAACATGCATACTGTAGAAGAACTCTGATTTCACTGGTGGAATCACTGTAATGATTATTATTATTATATTTATTATTATTATATTATCATTTTTAGTATTAAACCTCTGTTAAAGTTGTGTTGCACATTCCTTATTTGTCCCCCCCAAAAAAGAAATAAATTAAACAGAGAAATAAATGAAAAGGATGTTGGTCGTTCTTCAAGCAACCCAGGATTTTGTTTGTCACACAGTAACAGTCCTGCACATACTATAAACTATAAACCATCTACAAGATGTGCATATTAGGTGCATATTAGGCTCTGTCTGCAAAGTTAATATATAATTTTTAATGTATTTAGTTTTTTGTTAATATTTGTTCATTCAAAACTAGTGCTGACATAAAAGCTCCTCAGAGTGTGTCGAAAGTGAACAGTATAAGAACACTGTGGCACACTAATGGCACACTGGCATTTATTACACAATATTGCATACATTGTTTTAAACTATTGGATAAATTCATACCCCTATGCCTTCATACTGCTCCACGAAAACATCAAAAAGAAAAAGTTACCAGCTTTACTCATTACACTGATAATTGCAGATAATACGTTTTGCAAATATGCAAATGAGTTTCAGAGGATAAAAATATGCGCTAATTTGCTTTTCTAGTCCAAAAATCTGAACATTGGATGATGTCAGGTTTTTTTTTTACAGTCTAATTTAGGGTGTCTAACTCCATAATTCAGAAAATGCTTAGAACTGAGAGAAAACGCTGTATTTTCACAATTTTGGGGGGATTAAAATGTATATAATCAAGCAAATTCAGGATATAGACAGGAAAACATTTGTAAATGTAAAATGTAGATTTATTGCTCATTTTGAGAAAAAAACAGCCTTTTGTATTTGAAACCCAATGACACAAATAGATCAATTGCTATAAAATAAACTATTAACAGTGTCTTTAGGATGTTTTCCTTCCACTAGTCTAAAAAACACTTTGAAAAACCTAAAATCTCAAACTTGACAATTTGTTTTTGCTCCACTTAAAAAACGTATGTATTAATTGTTCACTGTTTCCCCTGGTCTCACACACAACAAAACACCAAAGACAGAAAGAAGCAGTGCATTCATTCACACGTATCAGAGTACAGATCATGTAGACGTGACATCTGCCACCACCCAGAAACAACCGAAGCGTATCCTGCACAACAAGACTGGTTTCACTGAGTACCATGATCAGCTATAGCCAGATGACCTTTGTCTAGAAAACATTGTGTTTGACTGAATTTAAAGTTGTTATAAAACATATTACACACCAATTATTAACAGAAACATGACCAAAAGACCAAAAAAAAAGAAATGTACCCTTTACCTATATGGATTTCTTTCTTCTGCTGACCACAAAAGAAGATAGGTTGGCAACCAAAGAGTGAGCCAGAAAGTAGCCAGAAGGAAATTAAACTTGAAGGAAAGTAAATGATGACCTTTTTTTGTAAACTATAAACACAAATGTCAAATAACAATTAATTTCTAAATTAATTAAAGAATCTGCTGCCCAGCTTTCCGAGTTATCGAGAAAATGTAGCACAGAAGACAAAAAGAACGTTACTACAATTAACTGAATCAAAAATTTAAAAAAATTGCTTCAATTACACACAAAATTAAGTTCCAATGTAATAATCAACATTATTATGTCAGCAGAACTCACCACAGTAATGTTTAGAACATTTAAATACATCAGAATATTTTAAAACTTGCACTATGCATTTTTTTAAGTTAATGGCGGGAACATTTTGCATCTCTAAAAAAAGTTTTAACGCTCTAAAGACCAAGTTTGGTTAAAATAACATTTCTCTGAAAAAACGTTTCTGACGGGGTGTTGTTAATATTAGAACTTGCTTGAAAGAACAAAAAAGAGGCAAGAGGGTCTGAGTTATCAGAGAACACGGGGAAGATGCACGGGGACGTGCTATTTAGGGTACAGTCACTGCTTACGAAAAATCCCCTGACACTTGGGTCAACTTTTTCCATTGCCACCATGTCAGGAGTCTTGAAAGCTTGGGAATTTTTTTTTTTGGGAGCGCCGCAAAAAGTTTTCAGAGTTTGACGTCAAAGCGCTTGTTGTTGAGTGCAGCACGTGGAAACTTAATACATGTGGGCCCCTGGAGGCTCTTCTTAGGGCCCTTTGCTCCAGAGGAGGAAGTGATCGAGGCAAAAACAAGTTTGATCACTTTTCCTTCACAGAAAAGGCAGAATTTCCTGATAGCACAATCTTTTATCATGCCCTCAAGATGAGGGCCAGGTTTCTTATCTGACGATGCTTTCAGAGAATTCATTCAGGCAGAATAAAACAAGGAGTTTGTTGACAGAGAGGAAGGCAGTTCGAATAAGTTCAGGCATATGCCACCAGATTGTATATCTATCCCTACTTTTATTAAAATAAATGTTTTTCAAGCAAATTTTTGAATGACATTTTATTTATATTCTATATTTTAAGGTTAATTTTGTATAAAATGTAAAATTTCAGTATTTGTGATTTTTGAAAACACAGCCTGGGTGTTTAGTGGATGGTTCACTGTAAATTACACATTCTTATTTGTAATGTCTTTTACAAATATCTTATTACACATTTGATCTAAAATAAATAGTGTGTATGTGTTTATTCTTGTTAACTAACCTACTCTGGGGTTACTGGTCAGATTTCTGTGAAATGATACCTGTTTTCAATCATCAGATGAGAGATTGCAGTAGCTGTTGACAAGATTTCAAGATTTCATTGGTCTATTTTGCAGTCTTTTCTTCGTTTTAGCTGCTGGCCCCTTGTGGCTATATATGGTACTTCTCTTGCAAAAGAGCTTAAGTAAAGCATGACAAAGTGAAGCATTTTCAGGCCCAAAATTATGAGTCTGAACAATTATTTCAGGGCTGAAAAATCAGTAAGTTAAATGTTTATTTTTATTTTAGACCTTAATAAGTTTTGATAAGTCTTGTTTTTGTTCATGATCTGAGCAAGCATCAAATATATGTGGTGAAAAAAAGCATATAATGAAAATATATTCACTTTCAGGTCATTCAAGATGTAACTTTGTTTCTTCACCTGTAAAAAAAAAAAAAAATCATTAAGGCTTTTTTAACTTCATATTGTTGTTTCTGACTAAAATTGTTGATTTTAAAGTGAGAGGACAATAGAGAAAGGACTTTTTTTGAAGGAAGTGTTATTATAGATTATGGACTCATATTTTAGCCAGAAGTAACAGTTTAATTTTGTTTTTTAAACAGACAATGTTTCACTTAATGCAATTAATTGACTGTTGTGAGGAATGGATTAATTGTGGATTATGGTGATATTTTTATCAGCAGTTTTTACTATCATTCTGACGGCACCCATGCATTGCACATATCTCTGTTCCCATGAAGTAACAACCATTTCTACATTTTTGATGGCTTGAAGGTAGTAGCTACATTTTAGGCAAAACATTTGTTGCTTCATATCAAAGTGTAGTATTTTTCCCACAATTGATGAGTAGTAAACTGAGTAGGCATCCTAACTGTCATTGAAAAACAAAATCTATTATATTACCAAAAAAATCTATTTTCACTATCAGACTTTAGTCCACCAGAAGGTGGCGACTTATCATGAATAACGTTCACAGGATCAGTCCGTTTGCCCCTAAAATCCCTCTTGTGAATGTACGAACCCTACTACGGCTTTGCTCTGCTCATGAATATTAATTACGCACCGTGACGCAGGCCTACCTGATTGGCGCAGAACGCTAGTGAATCTGCGAACCAACGAATCCAACAGCGTTGAAAGGCTTGGCTCATGAATGTCAATTCGTTACCTGACTGGACGGTCCAGGAAGGTTACCAACCTACGTCGACGTGACCTCATTAATATTCATGAGCGAATCCTCCGCCATAGTACGGTTCGTAATTATGCGACCCTCCCACACTCTCCCTCTCCGTTTATCAGCAGCTGTCCTCAGCATCCCCTCTGTGATGATGGCGTGCGTGGATGCTGCTGATGCGGCGGTGCCCGGGGCCTAACCCACCGGTTACCGGGAATCCCGAGAGACGAGGGCACGAGAGGCTGGGCAGTATGAGCCTTTCCTTTAACGACCGGTTACCGGATCACTGCTGTATCTCATGTCAGTTTGTTTGCTTGCGTGCAACCGAGGAATGAAGTGCTGCAACCATGATGCAAGGTAAAAATCCCACTCTGGGCCCTTAAATCCATCGCTTGTCTGTTGATGTTGTGTTTCAGCGCGCTAATATTCCCGGTAAGTTACATGACATCCGAATGCATTGTTTTGGTGAATGTCTCCTTGAAGGAGGTGAAGGATTATGTGTCTCACGTTGTAGGGCCAGTG
Organism: Enteromius thamalakanensis; assembly: GCA_032357475.1. Classification (NCBI taxonomy): domain Eukaryota; kingdom Metazoa; phylum Chordata; class Actinopteri; order Cypriniformes; family Cyprinidae; genus Enteromius; species Enteromius thamalakanensis. The sequence continues at coordinate 1,556,560 of JAUCMT010000047.1, forward strand.
GGCATGTGTGTATGCACCGTGACACACACACACCTGACGATGGCACATTTAAAATTAGGGGTTTCTGTCGGCCAGATTCACACATGTGGTCCAGTGCACAAAATAAATCAGGATGCTTGTGTGCCTTTGCTCTGTGGTCCACAGTCCCACCCTCATGATCTTATTGGTCACTGCATGCCTTGATTTATTTCCTCTAATTTGAAGGGATAGATCACCCAAAAATACACATTTTGTCATCATTTATTCATCCTTGTGTAGTTCCAAACCTGTGTGGTTTTTATTTTATAAATAAAAAGCGAAGAAAAGACTGGACGCGTTTAAAAGTTTGGGTAATAAAAATATATATTTAAAATAAACTTTGTTCTATTTATCACAAAAAAAAACATTCCACAAAAATATTATTTTCCACATTGAAAATAATAATAAATGTTTGTTGAATATCAAATCTGCACATAAGAATGATTTCTGAAAACTTATTGCAAATTAAAAACTGGAGTAATGATGCTGAAAATTCAGCTTTCCATCACAGTAATAATTACATTTTAAAATGTTTTCAAGCAGAATAAATGTTTAATAGTATTTCATAATGTTACTGTTTTTAATGCATTTACTGTATTCAGATAAACGTAGACTTGATGAGCAAAAGTGATGAATTAGTTGATACCATTCTCAGTAGCAGTCTGAATCTTTTATTTTTCAGAAATAAGCAAGTTTAAGTAAATATGGATCATATTGGTTAGATTGGATTGATCAAACCAAGCTATCAAATAGACCGTTAAATAACACGTAGAACGTAGTGCATGTGTTGTGTGAACCACTGTTATGATGTCTTTTTGTGGAGCTTGAAAGTCAACAGTCCACAGTGATTATGAGAGCAGCTGGAACATTCCTCAAAATTTCTCAATTTGTGTTCAACCGATAGTCGCACAGGCTCTGAATGACATAAGGGTGTGTAATCACATCATCATGTTCATGTCTTACTGTTTTTATTAAGTGGCATTTTAGGACTTAAGTGTTTGAGAGTGAGCAAGCTGCACGCAGTTTCATCTCCTCGTATTTGTTTTAAAGTAAGTCGACTTAATTGCTTCACGTTTAGCCAGGCGGAGGAGGAAATGTCAGCTTTTCCCTAGAGGTCTTTTATACCAGAGGCATGGTGGGTGAATCTAAAACTAGAGGCTTTTACACTGGCACGAGCCCCCCAAGCCGTCCCGTATCCCATCATGCCAAGATCTCTAGGCTATAAATTCTTGTGCCTTCTCTGTTAAAATCAGCCATGATGCCAGCCATCATCAGTGGCTTTTGTTTCTGCATACAAGTAAACCAGAAGATAGAGAAAATGTTGAAAAATAAGCACTGCTAGATCTTGCACATATGTTACTGCTGATGTCCTTCCACCAGTAAACGACTGCATGGCCTTATTGCAAATTTGGTCCTCCAGGTTGAACATGCTCGTTCAGTTTCAATGCAGAGTTAAGGAGTAATATGGTGTATATATCATTTTTATTTTATAGAAACCTCAAGGAATATTTCTACTTACTTGTGCTTAATTTAACAGATTGTCTCATCCAAAGTAAATTGGTTTGCATTTAGGCTATATATTAACCCACAGCATTAAAATAATTACATTACAGGACTAAAAGAGAAAAAAAAGGTTAACATATACACTTCCATTTAACAAACTGGGGTCAGTACTGACAGTACTGTTTCTATTATTTATGTTTCTTCAGCTTCAGAGTCATTTCTGGAGGATCATGTGACACTAAAGACTGGAATAATGATGCTGAAAATTCAGCTTGGCATCACAGGAAAAAATAATATTTAAAAATCGAAAACTGTTATCTTAAAAATATTTTTAAAAAAAAATCTTCCTGACTTTTCCTGTCACATGTTGCACTAGAGGAACTTTGTATTATTTTGCTCTTAATGTTGATCTTGACTTTTAACAGGACTGAAAAAGCGTACCCGAAAGGCCTTCGGGATACGGAGGAAAGAAAAGGACAGTGACTCCACGTGAGTAAGAGCAGTCTGATGTGACCATGCACATCAGCTCTACACTGATCTCTAAAGAATATTCTGATTTGCTCACTGGTGCATGCATGTGTAGAAATGGCTGCCTTGGCACTGTCTGGTTTGTTGTGATTTGAGTGAACTTTTTACTATGATGCATTGCTAAGACAGTGCTAAGTCTAAGTTTGTCAAATGTACAATATTAGAAGAGCTGGTCTTTTACTATTGGCATAAAGTCTAGCCCTCTTTGCAAGACATGTTCAATAGAGTAACTAGCTATTTGTTGTGTTTTCATGTTGTTTATTTATTCATGTTGATTCTTAGCCTTTTTGGCTCCAGGGCCAGTTTTTTTTTTTTTTTTTTTTTTTGCATAATTTATTGGATAAGAAAGATTTTTAGTCACAATTTGTATGATAAAATGTTTTAGAGTTAGGCATAACCACAAAAAGCTATGCTCATTGTTTTTCTGCACGTGCAGAGTTTATTAGTTTACATGACTTTTCCATAATTCTTTTTAAATGAAAGTTTTTCAAGACATTGTGAATCCATGTCTTACAAAGAAAAGATCAAACATTTGAAGGAGTGAATTAAATTGAGAAATATATCATAGTAGTACATTTTTATTGTAATGCTTATTTTGTCATATTTTAAAGCCATATTAAAGCCGACTGGATAGTGTCCTGAAGACTCTTTTAGTTAGTGGATAATATACCATAATAATAGTCCTAACATTTATTCTATAAATTATAAATTATACTAAAAAAATGTAACAAAAAAGGCATAATATACAATTTTGCTTGTGCGTATGTAGGTTATACCGTATATATCAGCTAGCCAGTTATACTGAAGATCATTATTTTCAGCCAGTTTGTAGTAGGCCCTAATATTTTTGTGGACAAAGTGTATAAAATGGACAATCTGAAGCTGACAGCATGAATAGTAATCAATATACGATATGTGCACGATCACATTATATCTTTATGCCTATTTATTTGGTAGATTTGTGTGCACTAACTGTTTATACTTATCATTCAGTCATGCATCTAAAGTTTGAACATTTGATTTCACATTTTTCAGTGGATCCCCAGACAAAGACAAATCTGTGAGTACAGCATACTACATGACACTGAAGACTATACCTTAGGCATTGTTGTGAAGTAATATATCATTGTTTTTTTCTTACAATGTCTCGTCCCACATGTTTTATTCTCAGAAAAAAACCAATGGTGCACCTAATGGTTTCTACGGTGAGATCGACTGGGATCGATATGTAAGTAAATCTCTCCAAATGCCTATTATTCATATAGTTCCTGTGATGCCTCATCTGTTTGTCTGTTTGATAACAGAACTCTCCTGATGTGGATGATGAGGGTTACAGCGTTAGACCCGGAGAACAAGGCGGAAATATCCTTCCAGGCTATGTTTGGATATTAACCTGTACTTTTTAATCTAATCTTCTGAGGAGCATGTGTGGATATCAGGCACGATGTGGAGACTTACTTAGTCTTACCCTACATCTTGGATTATATGACCCCACTAGGAATATTTGAACAAGTAACAACAAGTCTGCCATGTTTGTTCTGACCAACTGAGGAAAAAAGCATTACAATGAATCACACTACGAATGGTGATTAACTCTAACAATCAACTAGCTCAAATCACATTTAACAGTGCAAATTATTATTATTATACTTTATTCTCACATTATTACAGCGTGTCTATGAGTATAGTGTGTATTAGTGTGTAGATTTTAATTTCTGTACAGTTTAATTACTCATTGTCATACCATTCAAATTAAATATTAAGAAATTATTTTAATCTTAAATGCATGTCGGTGTGGCGTCACACCAACAGAGGCCACTCCCACTATAGTTGATTGACAGCAGTGTGTCACACAGACTGAACTGGTGTCTTACCTCAGACCCGCCCTGAGTGAGCCGTCATCAGACCGAGACACAGAGTCAAGCAAGACTGAGGGGTTTTGTTGATGATACGGTTTCAATGAACAGTAGTCATTTACTTCCGACATCTGAGTGACTGAAGACACTTTTTTTTTTTTTAGTAACACAATATTTCCATAGTAATTATTTGCTTTTATAAGGTTGTCACTCAGTTACTATTTGTGTTAAGTAACTAGTAACTAATTACATTTTTTTAAGTAATGTACCCAACACTGCGTAACTTTTCTTTAGTAGTACTAGCTGTTCAGTAACTTAATCAGTAATCATCTTTAACTGCTTGGACTGGTCTTTAAAACTCAATATCATCTTTGTCTACTGTTTATAGGTGGGCCAAAGGAGGAAGCGTGATAAAGGAAGTGTCTGGAGACACTTATGAGGTCATAGTGGATCACTCGTTCTTCACAGAGCCAGTTTCATGTGAGGTCACCAACCCACTTGGAAGCACCAACATCAGTCGAAACGTGGACGTCTACTGTGAGTTGTCTAAAACTTCACAGGGTACCATGTTCCTACAGAGCTACAACCGGTTTCAAAACACCTGCACACTTCTAGCAGTCCTAAAGGCCTTGATTAGCTGGTTCATGTGTGTTAAATTATATTCAAGCGAAGCTCTGCAAAAATATGACCCACTGTGACACAAATAGGACAACTCTGGTTCATAATTTTTTAAGGTACCTCCACAAATGTCAGTAGAGAGACTTGAAATTCAGCTGCCACCAGTCTCACATTAAAACAAACTTACAAGAATTCTGTTGAAGACGCGACCTTACTGAAAAGATTTTATATCCTGTTTTTTTCCTCCAGTTGGCCCCCGGATGGCTGCAGAGCCCCAGTCTTTACAGGTTGACCTAGGATCGGATGCTGTGTTTAACTGCGCCTGGACTGGAAACCCCTCTTTAACTATTGTATGGATGAAAAGGGGCTCTGGGGTGGTAAGTATCTAGACATTGTTATTGGACATGGCCATATAACCCTGCTCCATTTTTAATCTTTGAAGTAAACCCATAGTTCTCTTTCACCAGTCATTCATTTTTTTTATTCTAGCTACATTAATAGTGCATTGATGTTCAGACATCTTGTCTTTGTAAGGAAAAGATCAAGCAAACATGAAAAAAATAAAAAATAAAAAATCAATTTCATTTGATTTTGGCTTTTCATCCATTCATTTTAAACTTCAATGTAATATTCTCTGTATAAAACCTTTAATCTATTAATACATTGCCTCTATTTCTGAACAGCTCAGAAAAAGAATCAGAACATTTCTAAAAAGACATTATTATTTCAAGCACAGGATGGCACACACTGTTGTATTTACATTCAGGGCAATGCCTCCATAGCAAACATCAGGGTTTTTTCAGATTCCATGTGATTCTATTACACACAGATGGATTGTGGCTCAGTTTGGGGTATGTCTTTATTCTGGCTCAGAAATGGGTAAAATTGTGCCCCACTGAAACCAGCCGGTCTCATTTCTCTCCTGGTTGACTGTCACCTACCATCTTCCATGTTCACATGGTCTTCCTCATCTGACCCAAATTGGATTTTAATAATTGAGAAGAAGGTCCTTTTCCAAGCTTAGCTGCCCATCCATGAGTCCTGATTCATTTTTGACTCTGGCCAGCTCCCTTTGCTCTCCTTTTTAATGTTTTGATCTTTGACCTCTGGCTACAGGTGCTAAGCAATGAAAACATCTTGACACTGAAATCTGTCAGGCAAGAGGATGCTGGGAAATATGTATGCCGTGCGGTGGTGCCTCGTGTTGGAGCGGCCGAGAAGGAAGTCTCTCTGACAGTAAATGGTATGTTTGATGCTTTTGAACAAAGCAGCATGTTTGATGATTGCAAACGTGTCCATTTGGAACATATACATTAAAAAAAAAGTGTGAGTAATTGGAAATCTAGGTGACAGAATTAGACCTATTTTGGAATTCATGTTGACTCTAAGACAGAAGTTTGATGTTTACTCTTGAGTCTGCTATTTCTCTAAGCTAATGCTGATTATATTCAGTAAGAATTGCACGAGGAGCTGTTTCTTAGGCTGTGACAGGCTAATGAACACAGGAGAATAGCGGGAGACTGGCTACTCTCAGATAAATGACTTCATTACGGCCGCTTGATATTCAGGCGGCATGCATTAGCCACACGACAGCTTTCATTCGCAAAATCCAACACGTCTTTTAAAAGCTCCTCTTTCTCCAAAGCTATTTGCCATGGGCCATGACTTTGACGTGAGTAGAAAATAAGAGAAGTTCAGCCAAAGTGACAATTGTGTTTGCATTGAACGATTCCTCTACAAGTTCAGATTCACTAATGCAGTTTGGTGCTGGGGAATGAAAAAAAAAATCAATAAAGAACTGTTATGACTGATAGTATTAATATGCAAAGTCAGACATTCATTCGAAGCTTACAGACAACTCAGGAATTACAGAAATTGCAGATGACATCCACTTTCATCAAGTACAATCTGTTCTTTATGAGGACAGTAAAGGGTCCCTCTGCTTTGCATTCATTTTTGTTCAGGATTGCCTGGAATCCCAAATACATACAGTCTTGTTTGTTTGTTTTGGGGTTTTTTCTAGTAGTAGAATGATTTAAAAGTTAATGGAAATATCCTACACTATCATCATGTGTCACTGTATTAACCCCTTTAAGTCCACAGGCAACCAAAGTTGCCAAATTTGTAAAATTTTAATGGATTTGGACATTCGCCATGACACTCACTGTAAAAAATACTGAAAAAATCAGGGTTACGATATCATTAGATAATCGCACTCCACTCAGCCAATCACATTCAACGAGCAGAAACAACTGTTGTGTGTGCACATACAGTACAATAATGTTGTCAGTGTATTTGGAGTATCTAAGATTAATTTCTCTGAAATTCTCTTAATTATTAATGACCTTACCAGTGTATCTTATTTATTGTTATTGTATCTTTTTGAAACTGCTTGACCTGGATCTGTCTTTTAGGTATCAAAGAGTATGACTCCTTTGATTCTTTTAAATAAGTGAGCCCTTTTGCTCTAAAAGCCACTAGAGGACAACAAGCTGTGTTCTAACTCATTTCTGGAAGTGAACACAAGAGTGCAGCGTGTTAGATTCAAGGAACGAGCATAGTCTTTGATGTGGCAACATGTGGCGCAGACTCTCTTGCAGCACAGGGCTGATTGTTTCAAGTTCTGATGCATTTGGGAGATGAAGCCGATCATTTCACATCTTGCTCATCAACATGCGCTCCTGACGAGCAACTGAAATTCCCAGGCATTGACGTGAAGAATGCCTGATGACCAGAGATTTGTGTTTCAAAGGCTTGATCAGTATAAGGAAAGTAGGATGAACTAGAGCTCCGAAAAGAATTGATAATTTACCTATCTGTGCTGATCCTCACTGAGTCGCATTAAAGCTAATTTATGCTAACAATTAAATGCACGCATTTGGAATTTGTCAATATCTGTTTCCTCCCAGTTGCATGTCACTAGACCCCAGAGCTCCTACTGAGACTCAGAATATAGACAAGAGAGCCCCAGCATTCTCTCAGGCCTAATGTAATTTAATTATAATCAAATAGCTAGCAGGGGACACCGTTTGCCGAAAACACGCTAATGGATACTCATTGCTTTCTGCTTTTTGTTCCCTACTTTCTCAGATAGGGATCTCATTTCTCCATGTGTATTTTGAGCTTTAATGGAATTTAATATCTAAATGTGCCCTTATGTTCATGTATTTGTTTTTGTGGCTTGTGGATACGATTTGGACTCAATTTGTTTGTTTTGTTATACGCTCTTCTGCAGAAAAGACAGCTTTGCTATCACAGGCATAAACAGCTTTTTAAAATATATTCAAATAACAAACAGTTGTAATAGTTTTTTTTTCCAATTTTTACTGTATTTGGCTATCAAATAAATGAGCTCTGGTGAGCATAAGAGACTTCTTTAAAAAGGTGTATATATAGCAGTGTTCTTTGTGTTATTTTGTGTACCTGTATGAGCATGCAAGTTTATTTTACATCTGGGATGAACATCTGGCCATAGGTTTTAAACTGAAATAAAAAGTAAGAATTAGTTTTTTTTTTTTTTCTTCAATTTGACAAGACCTCTTCGGTCATGCTGCAAAACATTTTCATCTTCTAGGTTCAAATATTTATAAACTGCAATATTGAAATATTTACTCTAAAATGTATATTAATGCATGAAACAAACTCACTCAGTTTCCCTTCCCCTTTTATATCATATTGCTATATGTGAGTGGATACAAATCATAAAGCAGAGATCCCCCACAATAGCTTTACTTTTTTTCCTATCTTGTCTCCACTGACTTACTCGCGTCGTATCACCAACTCCCAATGAAAATGAATGACGTTTGTTGCTACAAATCACTGTCAGTTTGAAAGTTGCTTAATAGACAGATGGTTGAAAATCTGCACTTCGCAATGGGGATGAAGACACAGTGGAGTGGAGGTGAATTGCCTTGGGGAACATTTTATGCTATAACAAAAATGGGGTTAAAAGGAATAAAGGAGAAAGACGTTTCTAGATACTGCTGAGAGTTCAGGGAAGACTTTTAAAAATAGGGCGTCGTGTGCCGAAGGTAAGTGTGCAGGTAGATAGAGTCAATGGCCTGCGTTTAATTGCAGGATCTGTGGGCAAGAGGACATACAGGGCATGTGCTATTCATGGAACTGGGTTCTGTCCTCTTGGTGTGCTGTAATGGAAATATACCACAGCGGAAATGAGGCGAAACAAAACCAGACTCAACCATTCACATGCTTCAATCTGCGTATCACCTCTCACTGCTTCAGCAATGCAGTTGCTGTTTGCCGTAATCTGATAATTGCTAGGATGATGTTTCTCAATCACATTGTTTATGTGTCATTTTCAATGCCATGTGAACACATTATTGGGTTAATGGAACATATTTGTGCAAGAAAGCGTTCATGTATGTATGCCAGGAAGAGTACATTATGTCTAGAGGAAAAAAGTACATTAACCCAGCGTAGAAATGGGACATATGCGTCTCTGTGGAAGGTTGCTACTTTTGGTTTGTGTGCATGAATGCACTGGTGCACATTTGTCAACCATGTTTTAACACACTGAGAAAAATATGTTTGTATAAAAGCTAAAAAAAAAAAAAAATCGAAAGAGAGAGAACCTAAATATGGTCTATTTTAGTGTTCCTCCTTTTGAATTTATATTTTTTTCCTAGACAAAATTTGTATTCCACTTCCATGCCAACTTGCAGATACAGAGGAGAAGAGAGAAATGGCCACAGATTAATGATTTGGCAAATGAAAGCTAGTGAAATAAATGGCGACAGTGGTGCAGAGAGACATTTGTGGTGCTTGGTGCGGTTAATAATGCAAGTATTCTGAAACCGTATTTTCAGAGTAAAGCTTAATCACACAGTGCAATGGTGTAAATGTTGTAATTTATTATATGTTTTTGTCATGAGCTGCATTTTCTTCATAAATTGTAAGTGACTAAATGGTTGATGAAGGAATGTGCAGCAGATCGGATTAGGTTGCTCACTACTTCTGAATAAAACGCACAGAGATGGTGTAAGGACCTGTAGAAAATATGAAAGCACTCAATATTAGAATAAAAGTCCCACCTTTTGATAAAAACAGTCAATCTAATTGTTTCTCGACATTTTAGGATGCTTCATGTGAGAAACGTTTCACATGCTCTAATGCGCTAAAGGAGTGATATTAAAAGATCAAATTCAGTACACACCATGTTAATGATGCATATACAAGAAAGATACAGTAAACCCAGAAAATTAATGCTACTCACTGAATTAAGCATTTCTTCATATTAGGTTTCTATGGAAAAAACCTAATGTGCGTTTTAGCACATTTCATTCATGTTCACACATAACTAATATGATAATCATTGTTTTATCAAAATCAGAAATAATTATCTAGACTTGCTACAGTAGATGGACCAGACTGATTTTAGCTAATTAACTAAAAGGACTGATTCCACTTTTGTCAGATATTTCATTTACCTTTTTATTTATATTTTGTAAATGTAACACAAATGTAAATGTAGATATTTCTTTGCAAAAGCCCTCAGAATTTGTAATGGTTTATAATGGGAACTGCATTGGTTTTAATAGAAGCTGGAAAGGTCTCTGGGGGTCTCTAATTGTAATGTGTTGCCTTTGTAACCACTGAATTATAATATGGCCTGAAACGCACCACTGAAGTGACTGGACAGGGTTGTCCGTTCTTAGTAACAAAAACAACACAAAAGCTAATCTAAAACAGACCAAAATAAGCCGAGTGGCCCTATCCCAAAACCATACATCATAACATAAAACACATACTTCACCACTGTCTGTGCATTCATAAATACTCTCAAAAAAAGTCACAATACAAAAATGGAAGAAAATTCCAAACAATTAAACATAAAACGATTTCTAAAGTCATGAACAATATTCAGCGAAAACCATGTTTTCAAGAGCAAGAAAGTTTCACTAACCGAGAAAAAGAACACGAAAAAAAAAAATAATAACCTAATAATAATAATCAACCTACTGTACTAGTTTA
>JAUCMT010000047.1:1573707-1605192 GCA_032357475.1 Enteromius thamalakanensis
ATGTATATATATGTATATATATATGTATGTATATATATATATATATATATATATATATATATACAAAACAGGTATTTTTAATTGTAATATATAAATGTTTTAATTGTATTTCCGATTAAATAAATAATCCTTTGGAAAGCAAAAATAGACGACTTTTTAAAAAAGTAATTGTAAAAACCTTATTAACCGCAAACATTTTGAGTCATAGAAATTGACATTAATTATGAATATGATTTAGCCATGCTAGCAAATTTTGGAATTAACATTAACCTAGATTATTAATGCTGTAAAAATGTGGTTCGGTATTAGTTTATGATGCGTAAAAACAATGTTAGAAAATTACCCCTTAATGTACAAGTCTTAATTAAAGACTGGTGAGATGTGATGAAAGAGATGTACACGCTTCCACAGAATATTCTCCTCAGTATCATCTGAAATGTGTTAATGTTGATTTGATGTTATTGTCTAGTTGGCCCGTAGCCCTTTGTTAAATGAAGTGCTTAAACATGGATGTAACTGACATTCATAATTCATGCAAAAAGTGATGCCTACTTTTTTTTTTTTTCTTTTTTTTTAAATAATTTATGTAGACATTTTAAACGAAACTAAAACTCCATCTGTGTCAGGGATGCATAATTCCTTAAGTCGAAAGAAAGACACTTAAGGAATCGGTCAAACAGTTTTCCTTTTGTTTTTCCACAATGTGGACTTTATTTTCCCAAATCATTGTACTGTAGCAATATTTGAAGATAATGTGTAAAAATGTAAAATAGAAATTGTTATACATGTATCCGAATGGATATAGTTTCTGTCTTTCCTGTCAAGTTATTGTTCGCATTTACAGTTCATGGCCGCACTTTATTTTAATTTATTAATTTGTTTCAAATTCGTGGGATTTCTTTTATGCCTATTCTGTGGTTTGTAATGGATTATGAACACTCAGACTGTTTTTATTGCTGAACACGGGAAAGAAACAGCATTTTCACGGACTAGTACAGAAGAACATTTATCACATCCTTTCATTTATCACTTCCTTGTACTGTATTGTGTTGAAAGTAAGCATATGTCATCTTTATTCTCAATATTTTTGTTTGCTGAGCTATTTAGACTTTGTCACAAGACATATGTGGATCATTGCCTTTACAATGGTGAGAATACCAATCCATCCAAGTGTGTAGAAACTTACAGTGTCTAAAACATATCTCTAGTTACAGAGATATCATTTAGAAATACACATGACATTCCTGGATAATTCTCGGTCATGTGGTTTGTCTAACCTGTGTCACATTATTTCTGCCATTAATTAAGTGTACTTTATTTCAGTTTGGAGGCCTTACCTTACCCTAAAAGTGGAGGGATGGAAAGACAGCTGCTGCTTGTGGATGGTTTATTCCAGTTAAGACATGACTCCATCGCTCATTTTATATATATAACAAATGTATTTATTATGTTTTATCCCAAAGATGTTGTGGTATTGTGTTTGTCAGCTAACTTGCATCTTGTTCATACATCGTTCAGAAAATGGAATATGCAAACATTTCATGCATAGAGTAACCTCACCCCAGATTTTAAGAGAATATAGAGACTGAAAATGCTAAATATATCAGAAGTGAAAATAATGTAATGTCTTAAAAATAAAATCAAGAACTTCGTGTTTAACACTCTTGGCTACTTGTTGAAGTTATTGTCACTATACACAATATACAACAATCCTCATGCAAATGGTTTTTATTTATTTTTCCAGGGATACAGTTACCAGTATTAAACAGTCTCAGAAACGTTATTTTATTTTTTTTAATGGTTGTACCAAACAATCTGAACTGTGTTTAACATTATAACTGATTGAATTTTGGCCACAAGAAAAAATACTTATCTTATAAAATGACTTTATATTATAAACACTAATTACAGGGTTTCTGCATTGATCATCCAATGCCATAAAAAATCTTGAAACAAAGCAGAAAGCTTTGTCAAAATGTCATGGCATTAAATATACATCTAAACATCCTTAACTCATGATACATTTACTGCAGGTGCAAATCGAAGCATATGACGTCTTGTTTTTAGAGAAACTGTACAAAATTAACTGAGTTTGTTAAAAAAAAAAGAAAAAAGTTTGAGCCCATTGTAAGATATTTTCTTTATTTTTCTTTCATTAAATAAAAATAATACATAATACATAAATTCTGAGGAAGAACATCAGTTCGATGCATTGTGACAGAGTTATAGAGATTGTTGAATTTTAATAACACATTGTGTTCAACTTAAACTTTTATGTTCCCTTTAGTTCATTCCTTAGGCTACATTTTCTTTTATTGGTCTTAAAAAGGTGCTTAAATATTCTTACTTTTATATCAGCTCACGTGAACGTAACTAAGCAAAGTCAGCATGCTATAATTAACATTCGAAAACTAAACTGTTGCCATAGTCGCCTCAGAACTCGTACCGTAATTCTTTGGCGGGAGTTTCCATTCAAAGTGAAAATTAAATCCGTTGACAAGGCAACGTTTGGCAACAAGCCGGCGGCGGTGCTGAGCATTTCCGGTTTGTGGAAGAGTCACATCAAAGCGGTAAGTGTGTTTTGCTGCGATGAAACGTATTTATATGCATTTAAATTTAATTTACGGTCCATTGCATGAACAGAAACACGTCTGTTTTAATACACTTCTGAATTATTTGTGCCTTACCAATGCAAATATATATATATATATTTTTGTAACTTATTTCAGGTTTTATTAGTCGATATTCCGCAATAAAATGTCTGATTTAGCGAAAGAGAAAGCAGCACGTCTGCTGAAGAAGCGCGGAAGCTTGTCTTCTCTGGGAAGTCATGAAGTCAGAGCTAAAGAAACCTTTGCCAAAACTAAGGAGTGAGTTACTGCCATTCCTTAACATCTACCAACTCACGTAACAAAATAATCACGTTGAAAGGCGTCAATATAAAAGTGCAGATGATGAAGGGTCGTGTGTTTGTGTGTAGCTCTATGAGTACTGTGTCTTACATGGAGGAGCCTGGGCATCATGATGATATTCCACGGCCTGCGGTGCCAATGGAGAACACCTATCAGCTCAGTGAGTCTCTTCTCCTTCACTGCTTTCACCAAATAAGCCATTCAATAAGATCTAGCAACATGATTTTACACAGAAGAAACTAATATCATATATGACTTGTTCCTGTTGTACAGTAGCCTACATTTACAAATTCTAATAGGTTTTAATATATTAGATAGAATATGAATTTTTTGCATAAATAAGTGTTCTGTACTCTAGACTTTAATTAAGAATTTTTTTTTTTTTTGTTATTTAAGCAAAATATTGCAAGCAAAAAAAAATAAATTCACCATGGAAATGTAATATATAAAACAATGTTATATTGGTTTAATTGCTTTTTAATTTAGTTAATTTTCTTGCATCTCTGGTTGTACTTTCCATTCTGTTTTTGGTCATTTTTCTTAATAGCCAACTACTGAATTAACATAATACAGGTAGATATTGATCATGTTTGGTGGGAAAACAATATCTTAATTTTGTTATGAATTGCCTACTTGAACATAACAAAATAATTTTGATAATATCAATATTAAAAAAGAAGATCTGCCCAAAATGAATACTGTATCTCACTGTAAATCACGTTTGTTATAGTTAATCTAAACTACAACCATAGTTAAACAAAAACTACAAAAAAATAAAACCACAATTTAAAAAATAAATAAAAGCAAAAACATATTTTATTTTATTCTTAAGCAACATTTCTCAGGTTAAAAAGTAGTGCTGTCAAACTAAATGAAAGTTTTTGTGTACATAATATATGTATGTGTATATTTATTTTGTGTGTATATACACATGCATGTACAGTATATATTTAAGAAAATATTTATATATTAAATATATTTATATATGACATCTATATGTATAAAGGTAAATATTTTCAAATTATATACTGTATGTGTATTTATATATAGATAATAAATATGCACAGTGACATTACACATACATGTATCACAATAATAATAAATAAAACTGTATTGACGCTAATTCAACTCTAACTCTAGAAATACTTCTTTAAACTGCAACACAACTAGCTTATTAGGGTTTTTTTTAGTTACAGAAATTGAAAGTTACTGCACAAGAAGAGTAATATGACAGAAATTAAGTCAGAGATTATTTGCTAGCATTTTATGATTTTTATGTCTGTAAATGTTTGCGCAGGCCCTGCACGACGTTTCCCGGTGTTAACAGTGAAGGACATTCTGAAGGATGTGTTGACCAGCTACCTGCAGGAGGAGAAATATGAACCCGAGCTGTGCAGACAGATGACCAAAACCATCTCTGAGGTCTGCTGACCTTCACACACTCATCAGTCATCTTTCGTAAATCATAATACATCAACACTGACTAATCAACACACATTTTATTTATTAAAGCATTCTGAGGTTATGGAATATATAAACACAGATATACGCTAAAGCGTGTTCTGTTACTGTAATTTCAGGTGGTCAAAGCCAGAGTTAAAGATTTGATGATTCCCCGCTATAAGATCATCGTTATTATCAGCATTGGTCAGATCAGAGACCAGAACATGCGCATGGGGAGTCGATGTCTGTGGGACGAAACGCACGATAATTTCTCCTCGCATACTTTCAAAAACAGCTCGCTCTTCGCCACCGCTACTGTCTATGGTGTTTATTTTGAATGATTGTGTAAGACTATCAGCTGGGTTTTAGTGACGAGTGATTTCTGCCAACCAGTGGCATCTACACTACACATTTGCTCAGTTTAACGGCCTTTGAAATAACTTTTTAAAGTCAGAAACAGAGGTTGAATATGTATGAGCCGGTTCTGTTAACTCAACATCTCAAATAATGATGAGTTAAATGCAACGGTTTAATAGGAACATACTGCTGTTTATATATAAATATATATATATATAAACAAAAATTTTGCACCCATGTAATGAGTTCATCATTCTTGATGATGATGAGATTTCTGACAGCTTCACTAAGGGCTGTAAATGGCCAGAAGTGTAATTATTGTCTATACTAATGACACTGAGTACACATAGATATATATACACAGAGTTGAAAATCATAATTGTATTACCTCATTGTGTGTCATACCTCATTGTAAGTCAATAAATCTATATGTCTATTTGTTTTGGGAATGTAGAAGTACAACCATCATTATTTGGTAATTCATTTATACATTATATTATATTATATTATTCAATTATACATTACTATATTATTGATAATGTCTTTGTTTATTCAGTTCAGTTAAAATAGCTTTAATTCATTTTTTGTTTAACGGAAAATAACAGGAGTTTATGAAAATATGGTTTATAATACTTTATAATAAAAAATATGCTAAACATTTTTTCTGAAAAAACTCTTAGTCATCAGTTAATGCTTTTAACAAGTACAAAACA
The DNA here is from genome assembly GCA_032357475.1 of Enteromius thamalakanensis. Lineage (NCBI taxonomy): Eukaryota > Metazoa > Chordata > Actinopteri > Cypriniformes > Cyprinidae > Enteromius > Enteromius thamalakanensis. The sequence continues at coordinate 1,579,133 of JAUCMT010000047.1, forward strand.
TATATAAAACATAATAAATAAAATGATTATAAATAGACAAACATTGTCATACTTCTAAGAACAACAAAGTAACATTAGCTGCATCTCTGAGCTTCAGTCTTAACTCTTAATTTAACTGTAAACAAACACATGAACATAATATCATTTGTGTTCCACGGAGGACAGAACGTTTGGATGATGTGAGCCTACATGAATAATGGCAGCATGTTCTTTTTTTAAGACAGAAAAAGTTCAAATTTAAATAAAGCAAAGTTTTCTAAAAAAATTTTTACCCAGTTGTGTTTCTGATGTCCCTGTACAGACATGCTGAGGATCCCAAGTCGAGCAAAAATCCTGCGTAGAGAGGCTCAGTGAAAGTGCAGTGATAGGTGTGTAAGTGCGTGAGTGTGTCAGAGACGCTGTAGAAAGACAGAAAGCCACCCAGCCAGTCTACAAACAGGCCCACTCGAGTAGATAGAGGTGAAGGGGCAGGTACGTCGCTTCTTATATTATTATGGCAGGCAGTTAATCTGTTATTAGAGCTGAACAGAATCCAAGACTTGTCATTGAGTCCAAACCGACATTCTCTTCCTCCTTTCCTGCCGATTCCTTTATACGACACTGCTATAACAGCCTGTCCGCTCCATTCAGCTTCCCAGTAACAGCGTCCAGACAGGCTCTCTTTGCTCAAGACCTGCTCAAAGTTCTCAAATCTCTCCGGATGGTCAGGATACGACTGCTTCTCTTTTACATATGTCACCTTTGTGTAGCCTTCACACAGGATGAGCTGAGTGTGTGCTGTGTTTGGATCCAATGTGATATCGCATGAATCTGCATTCAAAGAAAGTATACAGGAACATTATAATTACAGTATTTCGCGTTACAAAAGGTTTGTATCCGAGCGAGCACCTACATTTCTGTAGACCAGGTGTGATTCTGATCTGTTCTCCATGTTGCAAACTATAAAGACATTCAACATAAATACATTTAAACTGAACAAAATCTATCATCATTCTTCCTAAATCACATTAAGTTTTGTTCAATATGAACGAATCGTTCAAGAATGAGCCATCACTACTAATTATACAGACTATTCCTCACATTGTCAGTAAATCAACCTCAGAACTTTTTTCTCTGCTTTTATGGGGTTACGCTAATCTGCCCTGTTCAGTAAATCTGGCTCTTTTGAGTCCTAAAAATTGAAAAATTTGATTTAAAAAATTTTTATAGTAATAACAGGTACTTGAGTTTCTCCAACTTGATGTTTGGATTCTGCAGTAGATCTGAGAGCAGCTTCACTCCTGAATCTCCTGGGTGATTGTAGCTCAGATCCAGCTCTCTCAGGTGTGAGGAGTTTGAACTCAGAGCTGACGTCAGATACGAGCAGCCTTCTTCTGTCACCATACATCCAGACAATCTAGAGGAAGGAATCACATCAGATTACACACAGAAAAGAGACATTATTCGAAATATATTTTATGTTCTGCAGAAGAAAGTAAGTTTTAAACTATATAATGGTGAGTAAATGATGACAGAATATTAATTTTTGGGTGAACTGTCCCTTTAACTACACACCTGAGTATTTCTAGTTGACAGTTAGGATTCTTCAGTCCATCACAGAGCAGCTTTACTCCTGAATCCCGCAGGTCATTGTTACTCAAGTCTAGCTCTCTCAGGGGGCAGTCAGCTGACTGTAGAGCTGAAGCCACACTTTCACAGCACTGATCAATGAGATCACAGCCAGAAAACCTAGAACAAAGGGAAACACAATTCTTTGCATGAATAACAAATGCACAATTAGTCATAATTGGTTTGTTTTAAAAAAAAAAATCTGTTTAATTTAATATGTCAACACAATGTTTAACGCTACATATTTCTACATAAAGTCCAGAATTATTCACAATATTTTTTCATATAAGCCACACTGTGTTATTTAAATAACCAAATGCAAAAAGGATGATGTATATTGTGCTGATTTTTTTAGTGGCAGCTGAACCTCCAACTCAAATTGTACATATTTTACTTAGTAGTTATTCATATTAATATGTACAATTGTACTTTTTGTGAGAAATTGTATGTATTTTACGAAGTGTACATTTGTAGGATGTACAATGACCACTCCAACCCCTGCCCCTAAACCTACACTCACATAAATCATTCAAAATAAGCCACCTCATAAAAAATGCATGAATGGGTTGTGAAATTGTGTCAGGACCTCTGACTGTATTAGTTATAGGTAAATTTACTTCTGCACAGTGGCGGTTCTACATGAAGGCCTAGGGAGGCTTGTGTCTCTGTAGACATGTCCCTGGCCACCCCTGTGCTGACCAAATAGTTGAGAGCGCAGCAACAGCGAGAACCACTCTTGGATAGTGGAGCTACAATTATCAGGGCTCTCAAGTGTCACGCATTCACCGTGAGACACACGCATTTCAGCCAGTTCACACACTCTCACGCCACACCTTGTATTTCTCATGCTGAAAAGTAAGATAATTATAACTTGTACATACAATTAATAGACGAGGCGCAAGCATATGATGTTAAATTCTCTGCCGCGTTCATAATCCTGCCAAGTGCCAGCACGATCGTTACTAGGCAACATGGGTGCGCGCACGCACACACGGAGTGGAATTTGAAAGAGCAATAATGAGGAATGCGGTAGGTAATCCATTCATTATTTATTGATGTGTATTACTTAATTTTATGATTCCTGGACAAGACCAGTTGCTTGTGTGCTTGCGAAGATAGTGTGAGCTGCTGCTGGGAAATATTGCCAAATTCGTACTAAATTATTACTAAAGTTTCAGATTCTGCAATCTTACTATTTGTGTACAGTATGCATGTACATCAAGGTGGCTCAGTTGTTCGGTTGACTCTTTTGGCACCAAATTTATCTGTTTATTTTTTATATATTTGTATTTTTTAAATATATGAACCTATTTATTTTATTTAGATGAATTTGTCTCTTTTATCAGATTTACCAATTGTTATAATTCATATTTGTGCTGATCCTTCATGAACAATAAGTAAAATTACACTGCTAGCAATAACTTCAGAGAACTGGGTGGGCCAGAGGGGCTGCTGTGCAAATATTTTGTTGCTCCTTCCCTATAGCAAATCAAATCTCACTCCAAACTTTTGCTAAAACTTGAGAGCCCTGATTAATTTCTTCTGTTGCAAGAGTCGAAGGTAAGCAAAACAATTTCATCTCGTGAGTGACTTGTTGTTCTTGCACATAACCGCGTTACTTTGGTTTTTCACACTGATAATGAAAATGGCTGGTCTCAAGATGTTTAAAAACTTGGTAACACTTTTATATTTGTTACTGTATTTGTTAATCTTTGTTACCCTTATAATTTTTTATGGCAATACCTCATTTGGACCTGCACTTACTGTTGTACAAAATAAATGTTTGTATGATTTTAAATTAAAATAAAGTTTATAATCTTTAAATATCATTTGTTGTCATTTTTTTAATGTGCCCCTCTGGTTAATCACTGGCCCCTTCTTGGCCCCCCTACTAAAATTTGTCTAGAACCGCAACTGCTTCTGCATTCAGTATTTCTGCAAGTCTGTAGAGGGCACTGCAGTAATTGTAATTGTATTAAGTGATTTTAGACTGTTATGTTGTGTGATTGTGTTGAAACTGATTGTACTGATGCCCATTTTGGCCAGGACACTCCTGTAAAAGAGATCACTGATCTCATCAGAGAGTCTTTTCTGGTTAAATAAAGGTTTATTAACAATAAAAAAAATTAATAAATGCATATTATAAGACAATAAAAGTGTTTTTTTACCTTGCATGCAGTCAACCTGTTGTTGGGGACTCCCAAAACCACAATATGAACCTTTCATAACCCATAATACTGCCACTTTATAAATGTAATTGTGTAATATAACAATTTAACACTTACAGAGCTTTTCTGCAGTTCCTCACAGCAGGTATCAGTCTCTTTCTGCCCTCCCCTGATGTGTTGTATCTCTTAAGATTCAGCTCATCCATCACTTCTTCTGACATCTGAAGCATGTAGGCTATTGCGGAGCAGTGTCCAGGAGAGAGTTTCTTCTCTGAGTGTTTCGCTGAGGTCAGAAACTCCTGGATCTCTCTGTACAGAGTGTGGTCTCTGACTTCCAGCAGACAGAGGAACAGGCAGATGGATCTATCTGCTGGTAGATGGGGATCCTTTTTAATTTTCTCTTTAATGTACCTTGTAATTTCCTTTATGCTCTCAGAGGTGCTTTCAGTGTAAGCCAAAAGACCATGTAAGAGTCCTTGATTGGAGTCCAGTGAGATGCCCAAAAGGAATCGAAGGAAAAGATCAAATTGCCCCTTCTGACTTTCTAAAGCCTTGTCTACTACGCCTTTAAACAAGTGATGCAGTGCAGTAAAACAACTCAGCACCTCCATAGTCGTACTCGCATAGTAGAAAAAAACATAAAATGCAGCAAGAAACTCTTGAAAACTCAAATGTATGAAGCAGTAGACTTTTCTCTCATTAAGCACAGCTTCCTCCTTAAAGATCTCTGTGCACATCCCAGATTGCATCACCTTAGTGACATCTATGCTGCACTCATTCAGGTCCTCCTCATAGAACATGATATTGCCCTTCCTCAGCTGCTTATAAGCAAGTTCAGCAAGCTTCAAGATGACTTCCTTGTTGGACCGTGGGATTTTTGGATCTGACCCATCATACTTTTGGTTCTTAACATTTGTCTGAATGATCAGGAAGTGTATGTACATTTCCGTCAGAGTCTGAGGGATTTCTGCATTTGCATCTTGCTTCAAGAGGTTTTGAAGCACAGTGGCTGATATCCAGCAGAAGACAGGGATGTGACACATGATGTGGAGGCTTTTTGATCTTTTAATGTGTGAGATGATTCTGCTGGCTTGATGCTCGTCACTGATTCTCTTCTTGAAATACTGGTCCTTCTGAGTGTCATTGAATCCCTGGATTTCAGTCACACGGTTGATGTATTTTGAGGGGATCTGATTGGCTGCTGCTGGTCTGGAGGTGATCCAGATGAGAGCAGAAGGAAGCAGCTCTCCTTTCATGAGGTTTGACATCAGCACACCCACTGATGAAGACTGGTTCACATCAGAAACTGTTTCAGTGTCTAAAAAGAGTGGAACTCTGCTTTCATCCAAACCATCAAAGATGAACACCACTTTAAACTCAGCGTAAATCTTTGAGTCCAGATTCTGAAGCTCGGGGTAGAAGGTCAGAAGAAGATTGTGAAGACTATAGCACTGCTCTTTAATCAAGTTAATTTCTCGAAATGGAAGCATGAACATGAAATCTACATCCTGATTGGCTTTTCCCTCAGCCCAATCCAGAATGAACTTCTGCACAGAAACCGTTTTTCCAATTCCAGCAATGCCTTTAGTGAGAACAGTCTTTATTTTTGCTTGTTTAAGTGAAGGGTCAAAGATGTCATTGCAGTAGATTGGAGCATCTGAGTTTTGTTTTCTAGGTGCTTTCTCCATGTGTAAAACCTCATGTTCTTCATTCACCCCTTCACATTCGCCCTCTATGATGTACAGATGTGTATAAATCATGTTCAATAGGGTCTGATTCTCTTGTATTTTGGGTCCCTCAAATAAGTGCTCATACTTGTTCTTCATGCTGGTTTTGTGAATATTTTTAACTCTTTGAAGAATGTCATTCACTGGTTGGAGACAATCCTGTTGCATGTCTTCATTCACCTTAACTCTGTGTGGATGTAGAACAGAGTGTTTACGTCTGTCTCTGCACTGGGGAAAACTAAGTAGCCTGATATGACCTGTCTGATCACAGTATGAATGTTGATGCATAGCTCATAGGGACACATTTGGACTGAATCTACTCTTTTTATACAATAAAAAAAATGTGGCATGTCCTATGGTCTAATGCACATCTACTTCATACAACTCTTATCTCTGAAAATATCTGGATTTTTAAGTCTTCTTGTAGATCTTTATTGTAAGGGATGTTTAGTCAACTAAGTGGTGAAAGCACATTGACAATAAAAATAAGTGGAAACTACTGAGGTTTATTATTTGAAAGCAGGGGTGCATCACAAAGCTAAATGCATTTAGCCCATGAAGTTGACCATTACCATGCACCATTAAAGCTGTGAAACACTGTGATTATAAACAAAGACCTGCAGCTGATTACAAGATTTCCAGGTAATCTGTTTTAGTGCTGTCAGGTCAGATGAGTTGAGTTGTATGGACGGAAGAAGGAGGAAGTCCTTTTGCTTTAAAATCATAAGGGTGCATAAGCAAACAATGCTTAATTTAAAAATTGCTTTTAAATGACTTATTTTCATATATATTACATCATTTTGTATTACATAATTCTTAATTACCTGAAATCAGAGGTCACTGTTTTATTACTGCGTAGCTGAATGAAACCATTACTCTTGGAGGACTCACAGCTGGGCTCTGGAGATGCGGTTGTGTGACCCTCATCTCTGATTTAAGGAAAATCATTACAATGAATGTAAAACGTTAAAGATGGTGAAATTTCTTTACTAAATTATTCAACTTCAGAATTTCCTTACCTGGGTTCAGGGGTCATTACTGGTGGATAATCCATAGATTTATTGCTCACTGACATACAAATGGAGTTTGGAGATGTTTTGGGGATCTGGTGATGGACAGCACCATCCTCATCTCTCTCCTCACACACACTCATTTTAAGGCAATATCTCACTTCTCATAGAGCCTAATGTACAATAAGAAAAAAAAGATGGTTTTGTTGCACATAAACCATTTATTTGTCAGTTGCATTAACAAAATATGTTAAGAACACATTTTAAAGAAAATACCTGGCTAAATATCACTTAACACAGCTATAACGTTACAGATAACAATCTAATGCACTAAAATGTCGCAAAGTCTACCCAAAAGTATTACCGAATTATTACATTAGACAAAAAAAATCCGATTTTATTACGTTATTCCTACACTACTATATTTTAATAATATATTAGACACTTTTGTTTTATATTATTAAATTGTCTGACCAAATATCCCGTGTAACGTTATTTTTTATCTGATGAACTTGACCTACAAGTAACTCCCTCTAGTTGATCTTACTTACTTAGAGGCTGCCATTTTGGGTTTTATCGGCTTCGATCGCGTGTCACTCCGAGATTTGCAAACCACGTTCAGTAAATTATTACAAGAATAATAGTTGAATAATAATAGTTAAAAAAGTCATTTAGACTAATAAACAGTCGTCGGTTTGATGACGTCATTCGCAAAGCTTCATGGGAGTAGTAGTTCGCAGCTTACGCCACTGCGCGAGTAGCTCTTGAATATGGGTATTGTAGTTCTTCATCGGGAATTAGTTTTGTGTGTTTTTGTTTCTAAGTTGAAACATCTAAAACGTGGCTTCTACAGCAGCGCATATCATTACAACAACTTCAGAGATAATGGTAACTTACATCTGTTTTAAAATATATTCGGTAATTGTTTAAAAATTACTTTCTTCATGGAGAAAGCGGGTCGGATTATAACTGATAACGCTCTATTAACATTATATGTAGAGACCAAAGGGTGCACAAAACTTTAAAGTAGCCTCCGTTCATTCATTATTAATGAACTTGCATCTTCTCTGCAACTTCCTGAGTCTGCTCATATTGAACGCTGCTTAAAGATCACGCCTATGATAAATTGGTTTAGTTTTGTGCAGTTTACCTATATTTGACACATTTGTTTATAAATTGTTTAACAAAACATACCCTATATTTTTTCCGAAGACCTCACCGAGAGGAACTGACGCTGGTTGATATTACCTCATCATCTTTTCGTAGCTGCCATGTTTTTGTTTTTTGTTTTTTCATTTTACCTGCTTCAGTTGTGTTTTGTTTTTCTTCAGTCAAGCGGAAGAACTTATCGTCAGAAGACGTGACTTAACTTCCAAAGGTTAAACCAGTAATAGTGTTTCTTTAAGTACTGGGGAATGTGAAGTTATTGAGAATCTCCAGTTAAAGGGGCAGGTATTTAAAAAAAATCCGATAATGTATTTATTTATATTTCCCAACTAGTAAGGACTCAAATAAACCATCTTTATGTTTTTGTTCAAAATGCTTTTATTCTCAATTTCACACTTTGTATTTCTTGATACCAAATACATTCTGAAAAATGCAATATTGGGTAAATAATAATAATAAAAAAAATTATAGATTTAAACCTTTTTACAGCATTTCTAAAAACATGAGTTAAGGTTTCTAACCATTTAAATTCAAATCTTTAACCACTATGTCTTGGGGCACATATAGGCCTAGTATAAATATAGTATATGCATATACTCAAGCATATTTCAAAAAGTAGGCAATGTGGTCTGAACAACATTGTTTCTTTATCTAAGACAACATTAATTTCTGAGTATTGTGCCTCTTTAAATGTTGCCTCATTTTAAATATATGTATATATATTATATATATTCTTGGAAAACAACATCTGAACATTTTTCAAATGTTCATTTTAAATGTAAGAGTTTCTGATCAATAGTACTTTAAATGCATTTTGCTCAGAGAAGATGACGATGTTGGGAGTGCTTCTCAGCACATGAGAACAAGATCACTTTTTTTGCATCCCACTTTACAGCACGTGGAGGGCAGCGCTTCATAGGCCTGTCTTCTTACTCGATCCATTTCTGCAGAGGTCAGTGACTCCACATCAGTCTCGATTTCATTACCTGTGTAAAATCAAGAACAGGTACTGTACATTATTTCTGTTTCCTCCACAGTTCATGCTGTAGTAGGGATGAGTTAAGGAATGGCAGAATGTCAAATCTCTACAGCAGGTGGCGCACAAGAGCTGACACTGAAGAGTAGTAGGCTATTTCTTAAGTATTCTGTCCCATATTCAGCCAGGATATTTGGTTAATATATATTTAATTAGAAATTTTAGCAGACAGATACTTGTAATTGCAAGTTTTAAATACAAACATATAAATAAAGCTTACGTTTTAACAAATGAACAAAAAAAAAAGATTGATAGCTGTGATCAAAAAGATAAACAATAGCTATGAAGATAATGATTTAAAAAATAATTAAAAATAAATTTACCATATTCAGCCAAGATTTATTTAAAATTTTATTTTTAATTATTTTTAAAATTATTATTCTTCATTATTATGTTCATTTGATAAAATGAGCTTTACTGAGTTTTATTAATGTTTTTTTCTCAATTATTTGTATTGTATTACTCTTTATATGTTGATTTTATGATGACATTATATTGATAATTTTATAACATATTAATTAAATTTTATTACATTTCCATTTCTTAAATTTTGGCATTTTTGCATTGCAATATGTACTTAAAAATTGTATCATAATATATTATATTAAATTTATATAATAAAAATATATTGTCCACAATGCTGTGTGAATGTTGCTGCCTTTCTCTGTAGACAGAGAATAATATATTATATATGTAAAATGCAGGCCACTAAACATGTCATTATTTGAGACACTGTCTAAAATGTCAGTCGTTGGTGTTATTACAGTAATAACAGCTGCCGAGTATCTAGGAGTTTGATTTCTGCTCTCACTTACATTGGGATGAAAACTGAAAATATATACTGACCATTTAGGGGGTCCTCGTTTTGGCCCCGCCTCCATCTGGAACCCCCACATGTGTAGACAACCGCCCGAAAAAACTCTCGTCCACAGAGTCTCAGAGCTTTCTGGGCCTGGGCCGTATCTGCCCACGCGGCCAACACCAACAGCACCGCCAGCAGCACCACCTTCATGGCTGGAAACAGAGTCAGAGCAGTGCCTTCTTCCGAGATTATGGAAGTCTTTTGTTTTCTGACCTCGGAACGTCTTCGTTTATATACCATCACTCAAAGAGTGTTTTATGTGTTATTGACGCACTTCTTTTCCGTGACCTTTAAAGTGAGGCAAAATGCCCCACAAATCAGAGACTTCCATTCGTCAAAATGGGTTTGCAGGTTTTAAATAAATAGATGATGCACAAATGGTGTATCAAAATACAGCTAATTTAACAAAGTGGCGTGATGTCTTTGTTTTATTTGCTACAGCAAAGTGCTCTTTAATGATGTTTTAAAGATGCATGCCCATAAAACTAAATATCGCAAATTTGAGCATGTGTCACAGCAGCATTATGAAGTCACACTTGGATAATTACTTCCTCCCAAACCTTGTTAATTCGACCTAAAAGGCTGAGCACCATAATGAGCCGATTTATATCTGCCTGGCAAACAATTTGTTGCCAAGTGCTTCCACACAACATGGCGGTTTACAGGATAACCCTGCCATCCTGCAGTTTTTGGCGTAGGCGTTCACGTTTTACATTTAACTGCAGTCATTCCTAAAGGAAACTTCCATGAGTCATCAGAAGATAATCCTTTCATTTTGCATCATTGGGTTTTTCTAGTGTGTCAATTAATTTTAAAGCAGCAGCAACTGATACTTGCTTTTTGGTCAGCGGATGTGAGAGTTTGACTCATTTTGAAGTCGACCACTCTTTGTAAAGCTATTCTAACTTCCCCCCGCATCGCTTCTAACGCTTGTATTTGTTGTTATTGCTGACCCAGGCAGGGCGTGGAAATAAAAGAGATGCTATAAAACCTTATCTATGATGTTTATAGACAAGAAGTAGTAAAATATGTGCCACTACATGATCACTCCTAGTCATTCTGGCATTTAACGCCAGCACTTAGCTTAGCACTGCAGATCTTAAAGTAGTTTACCAGTATCCTGAGAGAGCATTTACATTTTGTAGTCTGTTTGAGTTTGTTCTCTGAGTAGGAACAATCAGTCACACTATAATACTGACATCGATCAGTTAATGTCTGAATTTTTCTAAATGACGTGCCCTGGGTCTTAAAGTTATTTATTTGTTTTGTTCCAAAAAAATAAAGGGAACATCTATCCACCAACACCACGTTGCTCCACAGACTGTCCAGGAGCTGGTGGATGCTTTAGTCCAGGTCTGGGAGGAGATCCCTCAGGAGACCGTCCTCCACCTCATCAGGAGCAGGCTTAGGTGTTGTAGGGAGGTCATACAGGCACACACAATACTGAGCCTCATTTTGACTTGTTTTAAGGACATCACATCAAAGTTGGATCAGCCTGGAGTGTGTGTTTCCACTGGGACTCTAAATCCAGACCTTCATGGGTTAATACATTTGATTTCCATTGATCATTTTTGAATGATTTTGTTGTCAGCACATTCAACTATGTAAAGCTTATTAAGTATTTAATAAGAATGTTTCATTTTATTCAGATCTATTTTAGGTTTTCCTTTATGTTTTTGAGCAGCGTATATTCCATCTAATATTATATGAAATATTACAATATACATTTATATACATGTAAATATTTTCAGTATATATACTGTATATACATTAGTTGTGACACTTTACAATAAGGTTTATTCACATTATAATAGTTAACAAAATTAGTTAACGTGAACTAAAATTAAAAAGTAACACTGTCATAATACAGTAATTACCTAATTAGGTAGCCATGGCACTTACATGAAATAAAATGTACTTATCATGTAACTAATCACAGTTTGTAATTATGTGTATTATACACGTATGTTACAGACTGAGTCTGTTACTTACACACAAAGACAATCTTGATACACTTTATTTTAAGTAGCTTTTGTCTGTGATGTATTCTGTCATTTTAGCACATTTGCGACAAGCAAGTAGCTGTCTATTACATCTACATAATTACAAACCGCTTCATAACAGTTACATGGTAAGTAGATTTTTTTATTGGACAATGGCTACTAGTAATTACTCTGTATTATGGACACCTTTTGTTACAGTGTATTTTTATTTACTAATGTTAACTGAGATTAATAATTACTGCAATAAATGAATTGTTCATTGTTTGTTCATGTTGAATAATGTGAACGAATGAATTACCATATTATATAGATTAATTATCGAATGCATAATGCCTTTAAGCTTGGCAATGTAATGACGCTTCAAACATAAGACAAACTGAACCAAACTGGGGTTGAAAGGAGGTTGATGAAGGAATGAGGGCGGAAACACCGAGAGGCTCACGCGATCTAATAGTTTAAATTCCATCTCAGAGTTAAGCGGGAAACGTTGTGACCTTGTTCTTCAGGCTTGTTAATATGTTGTCCTTTCAAACATAAAGCAGGTTATGATTATTAGTGGTACAACTGCTCAAGAATGTTTCTTGAATAAAGGCTGGAAGACTATTCACCTCAAGTATTTTCAGATGTGTTTGTTTGGCCAGCAGGGGGCGCATTGAAAACCGGATCCTGCCGCAGGTCGAGCTCTTGTTTCTCACGAGCTCTGTCGCTCTCTCTGTGCTGCATTCCTAGAAAGCCATGCACTCCTCACTCAGCTGACAGACTTGGCAGATACCTTGACGCAAAAGGTGGGGTTTACTGTAACGTTCACCAAAATATCCTGTATTCAACCTGCTGTGACTTGCCTCACCCAAACTAGATTGTAATGCCTGAGGTGAGGGATCCAGTTTTGCATGTTTTTCTCTTCCAGTAACTATGTCGCCTAAATTGCTTTTTACAAAACATTATATGCAAACAGGTGCCTATACAAAGGACACTGATATTTAACACCAAAACGGAGCATTTATATTAATCATCAAATTATCCGTTTGAGCTTATACAGGTATGTTTCTGGTCTGGAAGCGGAAGTAGTGATCTATGGTGTAACAGGTTTATGACCAAATGCTGGCCAGTGATAAGCTGTTTACTCTAAGTATGGAAGTGTCAGAGCTAAAGATAGCTGAAGTGAGCACTTGCAGAAGCAACAAGTGCTGAGCATATCACTTCTGAGACTATATGATCACTGCTGATGGACTGTAGATGTCTTATATCGCTTTCTAAAAACTTCACTTAATATTATATAATATTAATATTAGGATCATACACTTGATTAAGATTCACATTGTTAGAAATATGCAACAGTGAATTAAATTTTTTTATGCATGCATGACTTAATAATGGAATTATCAGGTCATACTTTACAACATCCCATAATGTTAGGTGAAGAATTTACTAAAATTATCTAAAAATTAGCAGTTCATGATTTTTATCAATCTTTGTTACTGTGACTAACAACTATTTGTTGTTAATTTATGTCCATTAAATAATGTTAACGGATAAAACATTTAATTTTATTAATGTATTAGTACATTTAAAAACATAATATTACAGAAATTTTGCTCAAAATGTAGCTACTTTTAACATAGTAATAAAAGCAATACATTACTACAATAAAATTGCTTGGCATCTTGTCTGAATCATTGTCATTGGATAAAGCATTATTATGAATTATTTACTCAGAAGCAGTAGTATAAAGTTAAAATACATTCATGCATTTGTGCATGACTTGTGATGTTTTTATCAGCTTTGGATTCTCATTCTGAAGGCACCCATTCCTGTGGATTTTTAAGCAAATTAACATTTAAGTTCATGTTTTTCACATGTTTAGGGGTTTATACCATATCATCATCTTTGTATCAGCCATGCAGAGGTCAGGGTCTGTGAGATGGTTTAAGTGCAAACAAACTGACATGTGACCAATGCTATCATTAATGTGAATGAACACACGTGGTTAAAAAGCTATTACATTTAATGTGATTGCAGCACATGGAACATCATGAAGATTTTGTGATGAGCATCCAGAGGAATCATCAGCATTGCCCTGGAAACAAAGGAGACACCACCTGCCCGTCCTCATCTCTGGCTGATCGGCCCCAGCTGCAGCCCGTCAGGCAGCAGCTATTTAAGAAAATAACCTCTCCATGACACGGAGCATTAACTTGTTCTCTCCTTACCTTCCCAGAAAGCAGCGGAGGACCGATCAGCCCCACAGGAGCACGAGAAATAGAGCACTTCTTTTTTTAAAGAAATTAATGTTTTAATTCAGCAATGTTGTATTACATTGATCAAAGAACATTATCAACATTTATAATGTTACGAAAAATGACTTTTCCAAATAATTTGACATTCCTATTGCAAGCATGCAGCCTTAAATGCCCCCTGAAAGGCCTTGAAACACGCAGCGTTATTTCATGTACTGACGATATTTTACCAGAAACAGAATAACAGGGTGGAGCATCAAGAAGCCCCTCCCTGTTTTAAAAATGGCAATGCAAAACCAGACCTTATTTGCATATTTACACTGCCTGAAACAGTTCCTATCGCCTGCATACAGAAAACACTAAAACTGTGAGCAAATGACCAATCTCAACCGCAGCTTCAGAGTCTAGGCGGTGGGCGCTTCAGATTAAAGAGAGCATTTGATTGGTCAATAGGTTTGATGAGAAGCTAATGAATAGAATCTTAGACCTGTAACCAGAAGGTTGCAGGTGTAGTGCCAAATTTTGACCCCCTGCCAGATTATCACTCCCCTAGTATTGGTAGGTTTAGGTTAGGTAAGGGGGAGGGGTTAGGATTAGGGGTGGAGTTAGGATTACTATTAATTTCAACGAGGGCAGTCATAATTCGGCAGTGAGTCAAAATTCGGCACAACACCAGCTTGAGTCTGAGGTCCGGCAGGGATTGTAGTGAAAATCTAGCGTGCTCTCCAAAACTGAGGTGAGACCCTTGAGCTGGGCACTAATCTCCCAACTGGTCCCTGGGTGCTGAGTGCACTTGGATGGATTAAACGCAGAGCACAAACACCTAGTATGGGAAACCATACCTGGCCACACGTCCTTACCTTTCCTTTTAACAAAGGCAACTTTAACCGATTTGGCTGGCAAGTTGTTGCTAAACTCCACTGGATCTGTATTATTACATTATGACGTCACACCAGCATGAGGTGAGGTAATTGGATAGGCCAGCACTGGATGGAGGACAAAGTTAAGTAATCAGATCAAATGCTGAAATAAGAGAGTCATACAAGGGGGCGGCTGAGGGATAAAGCTAGAAATCAGTTTAATCTATTTTGACATGTGATTTGGCATATGATTCATATCTGTAGCAAAAAAAGGGCAGGAGGATTTATATGCCAAAGTTTAATACTTAGGGATTTTAGGAAAATCCCTGTAAGAATGAGCAATAGTGCTGCTTTAGAAAAAAAACTCCACTAATAAAAAGGGGGAAACACAGTACTTTCTGAATAAAGAACAAATTTTTAATTCCCTTTCTGTTAAAAACATGACAAATTTTTAGAGAAAACTCGTAAAAGGGACATTTCCTCAAAAACGAAAACTCTGTCTCCTGTCACTGTTAGACTTTCGATTATCTTCGAAAACAAAGATGACACTCCCCCGAAAATCAATTTCACCAACACAGTCTCACGAGCAATTCGTACGAGGTGCCAAATTTGTGCCAATTCATACTAATTCGTATGATTTGTCTAAAACCCCGTGATGGGTAGGTTTAGGGGCGGGGTTATGTTTAGGTCATTCTTACAAATTCATGCGAGTTGCGTTCTCGTAAAATATGTACGATTTTGATTAAATCGTACAAATTCGTACGAAATAAAGTCCCGTTGTAAGTCATTTATAAGTGGTTAGTTAATGATTAAATATTCATCTATAAAACATTCACAAATAACTAATAAGTAATTATTATATTTAGTTAATTAATTTACAAGTCAATTAGAAGTTGTGATATACTGGGTAAAGATGGTAAACACATGGAGTATTTTAGAACTGTGCACCTCATGTGAACTTAGAAACTAGTCCCCACATCACTAGATCCCACACAGAACACAAGTCTGTCCTAATGAGACAAAGGGTTTACACACTTTATTAAATAAAATAAAAAAACTTGCTTTTCAACACATCACAACTTGTAATTGACTTGAATTAATTAACTAAAACATAATCACTTATTAATAATTTGTGAATTTTTTGTAGATGAACATTTCATCATTAACTTATAAATGACTTACAACGGGACGTTATTATAAAGTGCTACCAGTCCTCATGGTTCATAGCTTGGCCTCTGTTGATCATATTAGATGTGCTCTGTGTTTCCACTGATCAATGATTATACACTAGTAAAAATAAAGTTTCCAAAAGGTATTTTATTTTTCCCCCAATTATGCCAAAACATTGACCTCAGAATCAATTCCTGGAGGGCTTTTCGGTCCATAAAAAATATTTCTTAACCTATTTTGTTCTTGCATGTGCATCCGAAGAACCTTTTTCTGTAACTTTTTGTATAATGAAAAGGTTCTGTGAATGTTAAATGTTTATCACTGATGCCATTAAGGAACCTTTATTTTTTGAGTGTAAAAAACTACATTTGATTGATTCAATTCTGATTTATTTCATTTATTAAATTATGGAACTTTATAGACTTATAATAATAGACTTATAAATTGAGGGATAGTTTACTCATTTCTCACCCTCATTATACCTCGTAATACCTTCATCCATCTTTGAAGCACAAAAACTTTTTAGTTTTCTGACCCTGCGTAGACACCAGGGGAACTACCACATTCAAGGCCCAGAAAGAACATTGTTAAAATAGTCCATGTGACATCATTTGTTCAACTGTCATTTTCTGAAGCTATGATGTCAGTCAGTCACACACATGCGTTGTGGTACTGTCGTGAACGCACTGAAGACTGACAAGAAAGAGATGCAAACGTTAAATAAAGTTTTTTTTCTTTGCGCACAAAAATGATTCTCGTAGCTTTATAAAAGTTGAACCACTGGTGTCACATGGACTAATGTCCTTTCTTTCTTTCTAGGTCTTGGATGTATAGTTCTCCTGCTGTCTTTGGAGGGTTAGAGAGCTAATATCCTAATTTGTGTTCATGAGGGTGAGTAATGACAGTATTTAATGTTTGGGGGGTAAACAAACCTTTTAAACCACTCAATTCATGTGTTTTTCTTTAACATGTCTTTATTAACTTTTTAAGCTAGAAAGTTTGAAAGATGGACTTTTATTGAACAAACAGAAGCCTCTTAGATTTCATTAAAAATATCTTTATTTGTTGGTTAAAGGTTAAAGTTAAGGGTTTGGTATTTTATTTTTTTGGCCGAACTATCCCTGTAGTCTGCATTATGACCTTTGTCACTTCATCGATCAGCACTGTTCAAGTAGCAAAGCAATAGCAGTGCAATTCAAAACAGATTCATTAAAAAGTAAACCGTGGTTTGGTGCCGTGCTTGACCCCTCATGCATAGATTCTGCACTGTTGAACTGAGGCTAAGGTCAGCATACTCCATGGAGGATCAATGGACTTCTGGATTTGTTTGGTTAAGTAGTTTTCCACAGCAAGCGAGCCTTATGTTTCCAGTACGAGGTCATGAGTGCTGAATCGATTCTGACCTGAGAAAACCGACACATGTGTTTGGAAAGTGCACGAAGGTGCAAAGTGCAATGCAGGTGTGTGTTCTGGATTCAGCTCTGGATCAGGACTGACAGCACTAAACCCTGTGAAAACATGTGTTTCCTCAGCGTAAGTAACCAATAGGCTTTACCTAAGGATTTGCCACTTGCTTGATTATATTGCATTTTCTCATTTTGAAATTAGAACACGTTGTTGTAAATATTGACCATATACTGTACACAACCTTAAAGTACTGTTACAAAATGACCTAGACTTTCATTTCACGGTAACTTTAACAAATGTTGTGCAGGAATGATCCCAGCATGCTAAAATAAATGACATGCACTATTAAAGGCACACTCCATTATAAAACTGAAAATCCTGTCATCATTTACTCACCCTCATGTTGTTCTAACCCTGTATGACTTGCTATTTTCTGCTTATAGGAACCAAAACTGTCTGTTCACCAACATTCTTCAAAATATCTTCTTTTGTGTTTTCTGTATCTTCATATAGATTTATTTTTCAATATATATATATATATTGAATTTTTAATACAACATCACATATGCCACATAAGATGTTGTTATAATTTTCTTCCTATTAATGCAGCGTGGCAACATGAAATCAGAGTTATTTGGTTTCTAAGGAAAAAAAGTATATAAATTGATTGTTTTTAATCTTTTAATTAAATGGTTATTTTATCTAGTAGTGTATTCTTTTTGTGCGTTTATGAATTTTTTACACTTTAAATATTTTTTATAAACCACTTAAGCTTTTAATTTGGATGATATAATATTTAAATAATTGTGTTAATATGCTGAAGTCACATATTGACTTCATCATTCAGCACGTGAGTCACAGCAATGGTAACAAATTAAATTTATTTTATTAATTGTATAACCATTTTATTTGCTTTTTTTTTTGTTCTACTTCTGATACAAGAAAATTTGCAAATTAAAACAACAATAACTGTAAAACAAAGTAATTGCATAATTTATTCTGCTGCAATGCTCTCTGGGAGTCAGTGAGTATTAGCTAAAAATTTGGGAAGTTTAGTCTATTAGCCCTTTTAAGTTATCTGTACTTAAACATTTAAGTTAATTCAATGAAGGGACCACATTTGGTTAACTCAATAAACCAAGTTGTCAATTTTCCATTACTCAAACGAACTGAGGGAATCACTTTCCTGAAATCATTTGAGTACTCTCAACTTTAACAGGGTAAAGAACCTTTTGTGGGATACAAAGTTTCAATGGCTGTTGAAGATTCCTAATGGAACCACAGAAACCAATAAAGAACCTTTATGTGTAAGAGTGTGGAAAGTTTCCATGAACATTAAAGGTTCCTCGTGGAACCATCAGTGCCAATAAAGTCAATTTTTTTAAGACTTTAGGATTCCCGTATATATATATGTGCCATTTATGTTTAAGAGTGCACTATATGCTAAGCTAATAGACATCGACTACAAGCCACACAGCTCAAATTTGGAAATGTATTGACACAACCAACAACCAAAATAAACTTCATAATAAAGGGACACTTTCACACATATTAAAAGCAAACTTTTGTTCTATCTGAAACTAAAGAGAGCGTCCGTGTGTGTTTGTCAGGTATTCACCCTGAGGTTTTTACACCACTGTAGGTGCAGCCTTTGCAGATCACTACAAAACCTGAAGTACTGAGATAACCACACGAGATGACAGTCACTGAGTCATCTATGCCCTGTATATAAATGCTTTTCTTGGAACAACCTGTCCGCTTTCTGAACTGTGTCTTTGATGTGTGATGGGGATGAGTAAAAATTACACACATTGCTGCCATTGACAAGTATATCGATGTGTGTGACAGATATGTGTTTTCAGTCTATGTTGATAAAAACAGTAACTATAAAGTTATAAAGCAGTACGGTCTGTTTGAAGAAATGACTGGTGAATAGGCTTGACTTCAGTAGCTTACTGAGGTGGGCCAAATTTTTTTTAGGTTGAGAAACAAGAAAAAAAAATTATTGGGGCCTGCCAATAAATATAACAATTAATTTACGTTGGTGTTTCTGAAGAAACAGCCTAACCATCGCTTGCAGCAAAGCCAAAAACAAAAAATCCAAATAAAATAACAAATTTCTCTAGAAGAAATCATCATCCATATGAGAATGAGAGGTCTGTGACAGCAGCGTTTATTTCCGATAGGGCACTTTCCTCTTCTGAAGAAAGAGGAAGCGTGTTTTTGGATGTGTGAGAGGTGGGGGCAGTTTCACAATGAGGCTTAAGATATATGACATGTTGCCAACCTTTCACAATGAAAGAACTTCAAAAAACGATTTCCCATACAGAAGCAATACACAACTTCACTTAACTGTCAGGAAGATGTGCAATTTCAAAGCGCCACATTGTAATGATTGTCTCGGCATTGCAGACATTTCTAGGCCAGTCTTTCAGCGCTTCGTTATGATGGCTGTCATTTCTAGCATGCTACTTTTTTTTTCTACTCTCCAAAATGTCATTATTATTCATTAGTTTAATGCAATTATCATTTATTTACCTACATATATATATATATATGTTCTATCTGCTGTATATATATACACGACTGCTCATCGAGGCTGCTTTTATTAGATTAAAAATCCAGAAAAAACGGTAATATTGTGAAATATTATTTCAATTTAAAATAACTGTTTTCTGTGTGAAGATATTTAAAAATGTAAATTGTTTCTGTGATACATTAATACAGTCTTTAGTGTCACATGATCCTGATGTTTTATTATCAGTGCTGGAAACAGTTGAGCTGCTTAATAGTTTTTTTTAGGATTCTTTGATCAATCAAATATTAAAAAGAGAAGCATTTATTTCAAATGGATAATAATGTTAAGAACTACTGTTACAGTAGTGTACTGTTACACTACTGTTCAAAAGTTTGGGACGAATACATTTTTATTTCAAATTCAAATTTTATTTGTCACATTCACATACATACATGGTACGGTAAGTGAAATGTATTTGCACGACTGCCCCAACAAATTGACACATTAAGAAAGCGTAAAAGTAAAACGGCAAAAAAGAAGCAGAATTTAAAATATAAAAACTTTGTTTTATTATTTTTTTCTTTTTTGGAAGAAATTAATACTTTTATTAACCAATGATCTATTAAATGAACAAAAAAGTCATAGCATAGATTCACATTTTAGAAATGTTTTATATTTGGTAAAAAATTATATTGTTTTTTACTTGTTATTCATCAAAGAAACTTGAGAAGAATAAAAAAAATAAAAAAATCACAGGTTCGAAAAATATATTTGTCTTTAAAAACCATTAAATATCTTACTGATCCCACATTTTTGAATGGTAGTATGTGTATAATAACAATAACAATAACAATACAATTCTTTTAGTTTGACCTCTGGGCCTCTAGTATTCCATGAGGGAACTGACAATTGTCTATTAGTTTTGTCATTTGTATGCTTTGTTCTCGGAGTACCTGAAGCACCATGTGTTAGATAAGAATTTTTTCTGCACAACCGAATGTGCATGTTCCAGTACTTCTTTGGGACCGATATATAAATAGAGTTGAGAGAGCTCTGTGCACTGCGTTATGGTCCTGAATAGCTGCTTTGTTGAGTGTTAAGTTACAGTACACTGCTGAAGCAGTCATGAGCTTAAGTTTGTGTGTGTGTGTGTGTGTGTAAGAGACCTTATTTGCCTCTGTTGCCATCTTAATTCTATGTTGTAATCAATCTGTGACCTCCCAGATCTCGTGATGTTAGTTTAGAGAGCATCTAGGCTAATTAGAAAGGGCCAATGTTAAAAAGAAAATTCACCCAAGAATGTAGGTATAAATTTAGTTATAATGTCTTAATTATTTGTTGTATTACTGTAGTTATTTGTCTTAATTGTATAGTACAGTGGTTCCCAACCATGTTCCTGGAGGCCCCCCCAACATTGCATTTGCATCGCTCCTTTGTCTGACACACCCATTTCTGCTCTTGGAGTCTGCTCTAATGAGCTGATGATCTGAATCAGGTGTGTTTGATTAAAAAAACATGCAGTTTTGGGGGGCCTCCAGGAATGTGGTTGGGAACCACTGGTACAGTATATTACAGTACTATTATAATTCTGCCACGTTCCATGAATCATTCAAATTGAATATTTTTCTTATTTAAAAAGACAATTCAAGCATTTTTATTTATTTAGCAATTGTCCAAATAATGCAAACAATCAATGACAAGTGTTTCGAGACTTTATCTATTACAAACTGAGCAAAACAACAAACTTATTGATTTGTAAGAAGTATCACAACCATCCCGAAATGTTATATAACAATAAGGGCAATGGAATAATAATTTTATAGCATTGTGCTGTTATATTTAATCTAGAACTTGAGATTATCAAACAGCTACTGACATTATTATTATACATCTGAGAGAAAAAAAGTCAACTTAACGCGGACAGATAAAAATACATTGTTTTTCCGTGTGATTGCTTTTCTATTGTGATTTACAATACTTAAACGTGGCTTATGACGAGTTATTTCGACATGACATGATATACATATTATTGTAATGCAGGGGTCACATCGGGAGGAACCATTTCTGCCGGATCTGTACAGTAGTGAAAGGGTGGGAGGTGGAGTGACGTAGACTATGACCGCGTCCCTGGAGCGAACCATTACACACATAGCCGCGGAGTGTAAATACTCAGACATTGTTAATTAACCGTGAGCTAAAAGCAATCAAATCGAGTATACGTGTTAGTTTTAAAGCGCTCGGAATGACGTTTGCGATAAGCAATACGTCAGCACTACAGAGGCGCGAGGAGAGAAACTCTGCTCCCCCCCTCCTGTGTCTCAGTGGTACAGTCCACTGGTAAAATTCCGAGAA
The DNA here is from genome assembly GCA_032357475.1 of Enteromius thamalakanensis. Lineage (NCBI taxonomy): Eukaryota > Metazoa > Chordata > Actinopteri > Cypriniformes > Cyprinidae > Enteromius > Enteromius thamalakanensis. The sequence goes on from JAUCMT010000047.1 coordinate 1,601,258, forward strand.
TTGAGAACTGCGTCTTCTCAGAAGAGTTCTTCCAAGAACTGTCTTCGGTGGACACTTCCAAGAAAAATATACCAGGTGATTTTTTTTCTATCTAGCAAAAAGTCTAGACTAAACACGAGACCCTCTAAAGAAACGAGTTATTTCTATTGTTGTTTTTGTAATTTTATTATTTTGTTTACTTTCTTGTATTTAGAGCTGCCGTGTTAATTACGCAACTCGACTTTTGGTGGCCTAATTGCGTGATTACTAATCGTATTCGTCTCATTTGTCAGTTTCGCTCTCTATAGAGTAGCGTTAGATTTAGTAGCTGCTTTAGTAAGCTCTGAATTGTTTAAGAAAGAAATGCAACTTTATATGGGAGGGGAACTAAGTTTATTCCCTATAATAGACAGCATGCGTGGTCATAAAACACGCGTAAAGATCATATACATTTAATATTTTTAAAACTGCTTTATTTTTAATAATTTGCTCTGACTTTGACGTTCACCCATGCGCATGTGATCATGCTGGTGAACTCTCTAATTTACGTATTTAATGGAAAATGTATTAACTTATGGTTAATAAATCGAGCATGCGTATGTTTTATGTTCGATTGCGTCACGCGTATTAATCTCGTGAGATTATTTATGTGTACTGTAGTCTCAGTTTGACTGAAACATTACCGTATCAAATCGAAACGCTCGTTTTACACCTGCAATAGAGTCCTGTGGCTTTTATTCATAAACTGTATGTCATAATAATACTACTGTCCAACAAGTGTCACTCACGGAAAAATCATGTAGCCTACTGCTGCTCCCTATATAGTGATGTTTGACTAAATGCAGGGTATGCATGTTTTTTTTTAGAGCTAAGGTGATGCATGGTTTCTGAAATTATATCAAAAGCTTGAGATCTGGTTCATTTCATGCCTCAATCACAGTTAGCTTGGCATTTTGGTATTACATCTAATATAAAAAAAACATAACTAATGCGGTTTAAAGTTGTCTAAGTAACTTAGGCAGGTGTCTAGATCTGTCTGCAAACCTTGTCCTCTCAAGTCAAATGCATATAGAGAATATTAAAATTATATGAATATAGCAATAAAGTATGTGTGCACATGTGTAAAACATTAGTTAGATGTCTTACTATAAATATTGTTATGCCTTAATATAAATGTCGATTATATCCTTAGTTTGCAACATTGTAACTTTGTGGACATCTAGTGTTCAGTTGACTAAACTTGCACCACTTTAGTTTTGAAATGAAGATTTGAGGTTTATATAGAATGTTATGTAACATTAGACAGATATAGTGATATAGTTTTTTTTTTTTTTAAAGCATTTCATGCATTGGTTTATTGAAATGTTTGACTTGATTCTGAATGCTTTGTGTGCAGGTGAACAATGTCAAGTGCAGCAGACGGCTGCATTAAATTCACTCGCCATGCTGGTGATGTGCTGTTCAACTTCAACCACCTCCGCAGCAGAAACATCCTGATCGATGTCACCATTGTGGTCGGTGGGCAGCAGTTTCGGGCTCATAAGACTGTTCTGATGGCATGCAGGTAGTGCTTTGACTTTGCATTTTGCAAAATGTTAAATACTTGGCAGTGCACAGTAAAAGATAATTTGTGTTCCATCTTGTCTTTTCCCAGTGGCCTCTTCTACTCCATGTTTGCAGATGCTTATAAAAGCACCTTGAGCATCATAAATTTAGATCCAAAGGTGGACCCCGATGGCTTCGCCATATTGTTGGAATTCATGTATACGTCTTGCCTCACGCTTAAGGATGACTTCATCATAGCTACCCTCAACACAGCCACTTACTTACAGATGGAGCATGTGATGGACACATGCCAGAGGTTCATAGATTCCAGGTGAGTGCTTAGAAAAAAATTTGTAACATGACACATTTTGTTTTTTTATATTTGAATTATTAATTTAGAAATACATGAAAAATGTATTTCACTTCATATATGATGAGCATATTTTGAATGATTTAATTCATATATTCATTTGAGGTTTGCTGCAAATAAAAAAAAAGAAGGTGATACAACTTTCCTCATATCATAATCAAGAAAAAAACTAATGGAAAGGAATGTATCAATTAAAAACAAAGGCGTCATCATTTATTATTGTTTAAAAAACTGCCTCACTTCCTGTTAAAACTGAATAGATGGAAAAACCTTTTATGTTTCTATGTTTTTAAGTCTCTTAAAATATCACATAATTTGACTTTTGACTTAATTGCAAAGATCATATTTATAATTAAAATTAAATAATTAAATATAAATATATTTATATATAATTTATGTTGCCTAGCCCCTAAAACATTATAATAATATTTTTGTATATATTTAATATATATATATAGTTGTTTTTTTATTACATTTTAATATATTAAAAGTATAACAAATATTTTATTGCTTTTTACATGATTACACCACATAACATTTTTAGTCATTCATTAAATGGTTAAAAATGGTATAGGCCAAAAGAAAAATAAAGCAATAATAATACAACGATTACACAACTACCCATATGTTTGCTTAGATTTCCTTTCTTTATCTTGACACTGTTATTTCTCACTAACTTATCTCCTGCTGGTTTTCTCACAGGGGCTTGTGTGTAAAGCAGACCAGAGCAGAGATGCTGGTCAGTCACGGCCGTCTATCTTCAGAAGCTCCCTTCATCCTCAGCGATGCCCTGAACAGCCCGTCCAGCGTTAACTTCAGCACTTACGCTCCTCCGAACATGCACTATGCCGTCAGCACTTCCACCGAAAGCCCCGCTCGCTTCTACAGACCTCTACCTCTTAACGTGGACGTTTCCAACACCACAAACCCGCTCTGGCAGATCCCGAAGAGTGGCGTGATGGTCCGCCAGCAGCACTCCCCGCCAGACGCAGGTGCCTCGGCCCGGAAAGTCACTTACACAGGAGCCTCAGGGGCCCGGGAGGAGACGAACCGTCCGTCTGTGCTCTTCCGTTCAGCTCGAGCTGAGGCAGACAGGAAGACTCCGGAGGTGGAGAGCACTGAGCCGTGCCACAGCAGCGGGCCCAAGAGCCCTCTCAGGTCAGACTGCCAGCCCAACTCACCGGCAGAGTCCAGCAGCTGCAGCCGAGGAGCGCCGTCTCCTCCTGGCTCCGTCAGTCCCCCGAAGGTACGTAACTGGAAGAAGTACAAGTTCATTGTGCTGAACTCCTCAGACAACACCTCACCGACTCCATCCCACATGGCTACAGAATCCAGCAACAAGAGCAGTGAAGCTCAAGTGCCGCTCAGTGTGGAGAGCAGGTCAGTGAAGCCAGACTTTAAGGATGACAGTGTGGCAAGTATTTGACGCTTTATTCTTAAACCTGGTGTCATGTGTTTTTAGCTCTGCAGATGACTGCATCAAAAAAGAGGAACACGACTCTTCACTTCCCGACACTTTGACAGAGGAGAGCAACACAGGACCCACAAGATCAGGTGAATACACTTTCTTCTCAATATTGAAATGGATTTAGGAAGTTTTTTTAATTCAATTTAAAAAGTGTTCATTTTAAAAGTAATAATAACAATAATATTTCTTAGTATTTAATATAATACCTAAGTTATATTAAATAGCTTATAAAAAATACATAAATAAACATTTTAATATTTAAATATTTTAAGTATTGTAATTAGCCAATAATAATATTTGTTTGACAATAATAATAATATTTGTTTTTACATACTAATAATTATTGTTATAGTACTGTAGTAACTACTATTACAGTTGTTTTCTGAGTATTATAAAAATAAAACTTGAGTCTGTTTACTAAAGGATTTTAATGTTTTAGTAGTTTTTAATTATTATTATTATTATTATTAAGCATTATATTTTATGTGTACATGTAAAAATAAATTAAATAAATAAATAAAAATGATAATAGTTAACAGTATTTATATAGTAAATTATATATTTTAAGTGAAC
>JAUCMT010000047.1:1621122-1641122 GCA_032357475.1 Enteromius thamalakanensis
CTTCAGGCTTAAGCGTTTGTGTAAAAACTAAAGTATACTTCAGGCTTAAGCGTTTGTGTAAAAACTAAAGTATACTTTAGGCATAAGTGTTTGTTTAAAAACCTGAAGTATACTTTAGGCTTTAGCGTTTGTGTAAAAACCTGAAGTATTGTTTAGGCTTACGCGTTTGTGTAAAATTAAAGTATACTTAAGCGTTTGTTTACGTGAAGTATACTTTAGGCTTCAGTGTTTGTTTAGAAACCAAAGTAGAAGTATACCTTAGGCATAAAGATTTGTGTAAACTGAAGTACAGTTTAGGCTCAAGCGTTTGTGTATTTACTAAAGTATGCTTTGGGCTTAGGTTTTTGCACAAAAATAAAAGCACACTATAGCTTAACCATGAGTAATTGACTTTGAAAAATCAAAAAATCTAGTCTATTTTAATTGCTGTTTTTTCAAGGTACCTTCCCTCATATGACTTTTACATTTACAGGGACGGGACTACTGCTCGGAGGACGAGGATATGACATAGCATGCTGAGATATTTGACCCGCGCCCACATTGAGTCAATCCTGTCCCAAAGTTCTTTACACTTGCTTTCCATGCCTCCTTACCCAACAAGTATTAATCTTCAAGAGTCTGGATTCTAAGTGACATTCAGCCCAGTTATCAATCACTCCGTTTACAATCTACACACTCTCCCAAATGTCTTACAGGTCACGATTTAAGACTCCTGAGGACTAGTATTTAAACAGAGTATGGGGGCATGGAGAGGCCATGGTTAAGGATACTGGGATTTGGCCCAAGATTTTAATGGGAAAGCCATTTTCAGACTGTTCCTCAATCCCTTGCCTTACACTACCCATAAGCCTTCTCCTACTCATAGACTACATACAGTGGAGAGAGCCATGCTGAGAATCCTGGATTTCGCCCTCCCTTAGACATGGACACTACACTCGGTGGACTATCAGTGGAGATGATATCTCCCAAGGAGGACATACCTAGAGAGACTTACGTGATTCTGTCCAGCTCATGCTGTTGAGACGCAGTAGGTGAAAGCAAATGGACAGAAACACAAGGCCATTCCTAGCATTCCAGTTGTTTTTTAACAAAGTATTTTTCACCCGCAGTGTATTATGTATGTCTTTTTGACCTTTTTCTTTGAGTTATGTTACAACGCTCAGGACAGCAGTGCTGTATGTATCAACACTAGATTTGTTTGTTAGATGAGGGCAGTGCAGTTCCTTCAGGGCCGGTCTTGAGGACGTGTCGGGGGGGAGGGAGATAGATCACAGCATCTAGCCGTGTTTAGAAAAGCCAGTTACAGCATCTAAAGGTCATGTAGTTTTCAAATACTCATCTTACTCTATATAACAGGTGAATATCATACGTTCGCTTGACATTTAGTCACTATTCTTTGAGTTGAAAACCAATACAAGTTTCAGAACCAGCCTTCAGAAAGTTTTACATAGATAAGTTTTTATTACCGGGAAGTGCTTCTTCCTTTTACAGTATGACAGTAATTTGCCATAGCCTTAAGCACACAGTGTTTTTTTTTTTTTCCTGAAATGACAGTAAGCCATTAATTTCTGTATTTTCACACTAGAGTGAACAGTATCCCACATGTATGCTTAAGTTCTCTATGTACACAGTTGGGCCAAACAAAATTGCCAAAAAATGCCAGTGTGATGCTGAGTGAAAGAATAAATACACAATGACCAACTATCCTAGAAGGAGGATCTGCTTTATTGCTTTTTTTATTTAATGGACCCCATTGAATTTAATTCAATGGGGTACAGTTTTTGTATTTTCAGAAAATTAAGGTTTGGAACATGGTGTAAATAAATGAGAAGTTTTGGCAGAACTATTAATTGGTTTGCCCAAAAATGAAGATGCTCTGATTTATTTACTCTTCTGTCTTTCCAGACAGGCATGACTTTTATTCATCTTTGAAATGCAAATAAAGAATTTTAATGACCCCAAACCACGCAGTACAATCCATATGATTAATCCCAGTTTTCTAAAACAAGAAGTTCACTTTTGAAATGTATGCTTTTATTCAGAAACAAACATTGAGCACATCAAATATAGTTAATGAAAGCTCAATTGAACTTGCTTTAATGTTAAGCTCAAGACCCAATACGGTTTGTTTTTGTTAGTCATGCAAGCACTAGAGTGACTCTTCAGGAGACTAGGTGGAATTAAATTGCTCAATTTAAAAAGACTTTTTTTTTTTTTTCTCCCAATGTCTTTATGAACTTTTTCAAGTATCAAAGTTTCGGTTGCATGGGTTTTAATTGAAGGACAGGAATCTCTATTTGCATTTCAAAGAATGAAGGTTTGCAACATGGAGGTGAGTGAATAATGAGACTTTTAATTCTGGGTGAACTATCCCCTTAAGATGGATTTTATACAGGATTCAGATACTAATGTTTTTTTAAAACTTTCTTTGCTTGTTTTTTCCCCCCCGAGAATGTATTATTTTACACATCTGACCTTTCAAGCATTTGAGTGAAAGAGAGCAGCTCAGTGGTGTTGTGTTTGTGTAATACTCTGTATAAAAGACCAAAGCTGCATGGATTCACTCAGACACACAAATACGGTCCATGTCCGAGCTGATCTTATAAACTCAGTCTCTCTCATTTCCAAAAATTATGAGTTGACAAAGGCATTAAAAATAGCCTATATCAGTCACATATGGAGAGTGAGGAATGAGAGTTTCTCTCACGTCTGTAACCTCCGTTTGCGATTCTGGCGGCGGCCTTGGTCTTGAATGTCCACTGGAGGGTCAGGGGTCAGAAAGCCATCACACAGTCTCTGATACACCAAGGTGGAGTCTGAAGCCACAGCACACAAGAGCATCGGGACACCTCTGTCCAATATACACCGCAAGCTGCGAGAGGAAATCACATTATCATATGTGTTTTTCACGTTTACCTGCTTATAAGGCAATAAAGAGAACTTGTTTTAACTGAAGTCGTGTGTCCTTGCATTCAGTTCGATAACACTGTAATATTTGTGACTCTGGACCACAAAACCACTCTGAAAGTCACTGAAAAATATAATAAATACTCAAAATCAACATTTTCTTTTTTTGCCAAAAAATCATTAGGACATCAAGAGTTTCATGAAGATATTTTATAAATATTAAAACTTTTGGATTCGTAATATGCATTAAAGGTGATTTTCTTAATATCTTGTTTTTTTTGCACCCTCAGATTCTAGATTTTTAAATGGTCGCATCTCAGCCAAATATTGTTATATTATCCTATCCTATAAACCATACCTCAACAAAAAGATTATTAACTCAGCTTTTGAAAAACTGACACTTATGACTGGTTTTGTGGTCTAGGATCACATTTGTGTGCACATTAGTAATTAGACCCTTTTAACTTCAAGCATTATTAGTCAAGGGCTATTAAAACACACTATTGTAAATGTCTTTATATAATTTTAAAGTAGTGAAGTTATGAATATGAATGTCACAGATTTTGAGGCAAATGTGTGAAAGCAGCTGCAAGCTTTTTTTTTTTTTTTTTAAGAAGCAATTGACCAAACCAAAGAGCTGCAAAGCAATTCAAACTTGTTTAGTTCAAATGAACTAAGTTTTAAAAAGTGTTTAAACAAAAAAATAAGCGTTCAAGACTACTTTCCCATTAGGAGACCTGTTTAAAAACACTTCAGCAGCATGGCCCAAAAGCTGCTTGTTACTGACAGTAAGATAGTAAAAGCTGACTGTGACCTACTCTTTGTGTCTGATGGATCTGTGTGAAGGCAGAGGGTAGATCATCTGGACTGCTTCTCCTTCCTTCTCTCGAGCCTCCAGCAGAACCGCCTGTAACTCTGGACAGGGCACTCCAACCAGCTCTCTCCATTTACGCACTGCAAAAGAAAAAACACAAAAAGGTTTAACATAAAGACGTTATGTTCAACTATCGAACAAAGTGCTGCTGGTCCTCACCTTCCGTCAGATCCATGTACACCAGGAAGGCAGCATACACCTGAGCACTGTCTCCGACATCTAACTGCATCAGGTCTTGATACTATAAATACAAAGCTGAATTTAATTACACAGTATTTCACTTTATATTAAGAGGAATGTAACTCGCTCTTACGACGGTGTGCTGCTGGATCCAGTTCGGAGGATCTGCTCGATTTGCTTCATCCATAATAATCTACTGTTCTTCTTTTATTTCTTAAACCGCGCACTGAATAAATGCATGACACAAAAATTGCTTACGTTCACCACGTGCACATCTATCCATCTGCGAACACTACCGCAAAGACATATCTCATGAATATTCAGCACATTGCGTGGTAACTATCCCGGAGCGTCCAATCACGTTAGTAAGCTAATAATCATAATGAAATATCCTAGACGTTCATTCGCTAGTTTACTAGACCGTAGCATTACCAGCAAATCAGCGTTGTCCACCAGACGTACGTCATATAAACTAATTAATATTCATTACCTTCGCCATAGTAGTGTTTTTGACTGCACATTCGCCTTAAGTGTTGTTTATATTCGACAAAAGCTAGCTCTATAGTTAGAAAATGAATTTATGGTTTTTGTATGAACGTAGCTGGTCTCAGACCACCTTCCAAAGCGGTTTAATGTTTCTCTACCCCGTGTACAAGCAAATATGATTGTTATTGTCCTCCCTTTATTAGAGTCCGTGTGGAAACACTTACGTATCTAAATGAGCCGATATTGATATCTCTCTGATGTCTGTATTTTCAGCAGTCAAAAACAAAATTATTCATTCAAACACTTTATTCATCTTACAAAATAATAACGTAATAATAAGATTTTAAATAATAACCTCTTTACAATAGCAATAATATACATATAAATAATTCATGCCTGAAGCTTAAAAAATAGACTACTTACATTTCCGTCCTTTTAATGGTCTACATGTACTTTGAACACATTCATATCAGAAGAAAAGTCTGAGCTAAGCTTTTTGATACAGTAAAAATTGCCATTTAATACTATTTTCTATTTTAATCTGCTGCAAAATGTAATTTATTCCTGCAATGGCGAAGCTGAATTTTCTGCATCATTACTCAGTCTTCAGTGTCACATGATCCTTCAGAAATCACTCTATTTGCTGCTCAAAAAAACATTTCTGATCTCATATGTTGTGCTGATGACCATGATACATTTCTTTAAGGATTCTTTGTTGAATAGAACGTTAAAAAGAACAGTAATTATTTGAAAATTTGATCAATTATAAATGACTTTACTGTTACTTTTTAATGCAGTTTTAATTCCATCTCACTGACACCAAACTCCTGAACAGCAGTGTGTATCCTTAAGTCGTTTTAGGTCCTGTGGCATCACAATCCAGACCACTTGAAAGTCTTGAGTCTTGAATCTTCACTTCACTCTTAAGCATATAAAACCACAACAAAGATCCAACACAGACAGTGTTTTACTCAAAATTTTTCTGGTTTCTGTTGAATATAAAAAATGTGAACTTTTATCAACAGAGTAGTGTATAGAGTTAACAGTAGATGAACAAATTCTTACCTCCTCCTTTTCTTTAAGGAAAACTGCACCAGCCAGTGCACAGCAAAGGGCCAGATAACTGTCAGGACTGCAGTGATAGGGGACAAGTTTAAAGGCCACCAGGCCAACCTCTAAAAACCAGGATAAATACAGATATGGTTAATAATTTCTATGTATATAAAGTGGCTTTCAGACGATGACATTCCAAGTATTTAAAGTAACAGAACACCTTTTTTGGTGACTTAGAGTGCTGAGTTTCGAGAGGAAGGATTTCAGCCTAAAACGAAACAAAACATAAGCAAGTAAAATATTAAATATAAACAGTAACTGTACTCACGCTGTAATAGTGATTTAAGTTTTTTATGGTATTTACTGTAAAATGCTAAGATCTGATTTGAGAATATATCCTGCCATTCAAAAGTTTGAGTCGTTATATATTTTATTATTCTGAACTCTATTCACTATCCTGAAAAATGTACATGACAAAAATACCAAGCAGCACAACCATTTTCAGCCTATACTGTAATAAAGAGAAATGCAGGAAATCATCATATTAGAATAATTTCCGAAGGATCACACTGAAAACTGGAGTAATGAGGCTTTGCATCGGAGAAATAAATTACATTTTACAATTTAACAGTTCTTTTTAATTGCAATATTTCACATTGCTTTTACTGTGAGTAAATACATCAAGTGGTGAGCTGTCTAGGCTTGTGGTTTCCATGGATTTGGTGCTGGTCTTACTTGTGATGCTGTGAGAAGCTCCAGCGTGGTCAGTCTGTGCTGCACGTCCAGCATATTGTCCTGTAACTGTGACAGCATCAGAGCGATCTGTGGGTTAAACGCCTGCTTGTCTGCTCTCTCTTCCATCTCGCAGCACTGACCATTTCCTTGGCAACTGCGCTCTACGTTATCATGTTCATCTGGTAGGTCAGTTCCGGTTAACTGACAACCTGACAATATATGAAATATAAATCATCCATATATGCTTCAAATGGTGGTCTCACTGATTTCCATCAAAAGTTATCAGAATTAACATCTTTCATTTTGGCCATACTGTATACCAAATGCCAGCAAATTGACCAAATATCAGCAACTTCAACAAAATAATATTTTGAAGTAAATTTTCCCTCAAGCATATTCACACTATATCATACTACATAAAATCCAAAAATATTAAAAAATATATATATTTGATGGATCATACTTAACACAGCTATTTTTTTTTATGCATCACTATATAAAATTTTTATATTTTATTTTACAATAAAAAAAACAACTATTATTTAATTGGATTACAAGCTCACATGAAAGGAAATAAATACCAAAACATACTATAATAAATGCCATAATGCAGTAGAATCATGCCTTATTAGGAAATGATTCCTAGGCAAAGTATAATAGCATTCACTCTCATTGTGCGTTTACACAAATGCTGGTGGAAAATTGGCTTGTTGATCACATTATTGCTTGCTGATGTCACAGCGCTCAAGACTTATTCAAACACAGACTCGAGCCCAACCTCTTCCACTGCCTGCTGAGACTCTGTGAGTTCGGACCGGTCCAAGTGTGGGTGGGTGGGGGGCGAGGGGTGTAGCTCCCTGCGGCTCTCCATCCTGACTCCCACACTGAGGCTCTCTGTTTCCCCCTTGTTGTATGTGGGCCCCAGCCACGCTCACATCTGCCAATTGGACCCTGGGAACTCCCGAACCCTAGGGAAAGCATCACATGCTCCCATTTATATCGCTCTGACATGACATGACAAACGAATACATTTCTTCCCTCAGTTCTCGCTCTCTCTCTTTCTCTTAAAAAATGCCAGAAGCCTATTCTAACTCTCTATTGATGGACTGCAGTTGATGTCACTTATTTCATGTGTTTTTGCCAAGCATTTCGAGTCATACTTTGCTTTTTGCCAAGAATCACTTAACACTTTCAAATCTCTGGTGATGTATGATGCTTTGGAGTGACCTCATAGCGTGATGGATTCCATGGACTCAACCCAGACCACAGAGATGACTGCTGTTTCAAGGGTTTGTCTGAATTTGAAGACTTTAATACTAAAGTCACCAGGAAAGTGTTTAATAAGTTAATCTAACTGAGAATTTCACAAATCTCACACATGTCCAGGTCAGACTGCACCTCAAAATTAAAAAAAAGTGAACCCTACTTAAGCCAAAAATAAAATATTGTGCATATTTTTAGGATTTTTTTTTTACATTTTTTGTTCATTTTGTAGGTCCAAATATTCATATACACTATATTTTATTTATTTATTTAATTTTTTAGTAAAAAATACATTCTTACAAAAGATTGTTATTTTAAATCAGTTTTAATACATTCGATTTATATAAAAAAAAATTAAAAAAACAAAAGTTGTTTCCACAAATGTTGATAACATGAAATGTTTAATAAAATAAGCATATTAGAATGAAATTTGATTCAGAAATTACATTTCTGAAGGATCCCGTGACACTGGAGTAAAGATATTGAAAATAAATATGAATAAATTACATTTTAAAATATATTAAAATGAAAATAGTTACTATTGTAGTAATATATTCAAGATTTATGTTTTACTGTGTTTTTGATTAAATAAATGCAGCCGCTGTGAGACTTCTTTCAGAGAAATCATAATAGAATTTCTATATTTCAGAGAATTATGGTTGTTCTACAAAAGCTTTATTTTAATTATACAAAATGCTTCTTGAGCCTGTGAAAGAACTGAAATCATTACTGGAGACTTTACCTTCCCTTGTGCTGCTGTATTTTCCATTGAGTCACAGTACATCTCATCGCCTGAGTCATCTGCGTGATATTTGGTGAGAATGATGTCATCAAATCATATTTTTTAAACACAGATTATAACAGACACACTTTATCTGCCAACGTAGTTTCATTAAATAATTGCTAAATCTTTTTTAATCAGAGTGCAAAAAACTAGTTGGGATGAACCGTATACCTATGGAACAAAAATCCTGCCTAAAAGTATTTGAAATAAAAAGCTTGTTGAATTCCACAAATCGAAAAAAAAATACATTGCAATATACAGTGCTTGCATTTTAATGCATAAAAATGCAAGCCATGAAAATACAATGTAAGCACTGTTAATTAACTTTGATTGTGGAATTATTTCAAATACTTTAAGATTGTGTTCCAAATATACCTTGGGCCTAGAAATGAAAGACCAGAAACTATACCATAAGCCAATTCTTCCTCTTCCTCCTCCGTGTTTAGAGAACTATGATCGTCGTTGGTTGAGGAGGACATGCTGTTCTCCTCACTTCCATTAAACTCTGATAAACCTCCTCTCCCTGCTGCAAATGTGCTTGAGTCTGCAGAATAGAGAAAAGAGCTGAGAAGTCCTCAAATACAGTGGGATGAATCATTTCAGATCACGGTCTTGCTGATTTCACAAAATACAAAGTTGTTGCCGTACCTTTCCTCCTCTTTCCTCCAGTTTTTATGGCGTTAGTTTTTCCTGTTTCAAAATACAAAGTATTATACAAAGGACAAATCTTAGACTTAAGTACTTTAAATGATTCTAAATAAAGTACCTGTGGAAAAGGGTGCTGCTTTACTGACTGCATCATCTTCATCATCATCATCATCTTCCACCACCATCTCATAAAATGGGTCAAGAGCATCCATTAACTCTTCCATCCTGTCTGTGACCGGGAGAGTTTCTATTATCTGCGATAAAGCATTTGATTGTTTCTGTTTTTACTGATACCTCAATATGATAGAGCTAAATCTCTGCAGTCTATACAACTACCAACCAGCTGTATTTCCTCAACATATTGCATCATGGCTTGGTCCTTCGACATGCTTCCCAAGGTTTTCCATGCCTCCCTGCAAAGAACACTTTGTCTGGGTATATGCATATTTATATTTACAAAAAGTAATGAATAGATAATAAAAATTGCATTTTGGTAATTGAGTTTTACCATTTAGCTTTACCAATAGGATCCCAAGAGTTCGGTTTTGGGGTGTTACATGGTCCTACTGTAGCTTGTTTATAGTAACTGTAGAACATAACCAGCATATCATCTGACAGGTCATAGGAGCCTGTGTAAAATGAGGAAAGAATGATTTTATTATTTAAAAAAAGAAAGAAAACCATCCACTTGACACTAATGTTTTACACTTTATATAAAGGTATTATTACCATCTTCAGGTAACCCTCGGATGACTTTAACAGCCGCTTCAAACCTCCTCTGAATGGATTTGGGATCTTCCATTGCCCTTCGTGTTATGGACAGGTCTACATCCTGATGCAATACACATTTAACCAACGTGGACCAATAAGCATATAACGTTAATAAGGTAATAATACTTATTTGATATGTTATTTTTATATTACGCACTTCGGTTAATTAGTTTAATATCGGGTTAATTAATTGACCTTTAAAAATAAAAAAGTGAACCGTTCGCCATACCAAGAAATCACTGCGTAAACTTAAATTACTAAAAGAGTTTATTTTAGGACACTGAACAATAAAAAGCAAAACGACACATAAAATATTACCACTCACCCTGTGCTCCGTCAATCTAAAAAAAAAAAGAAGAAAAAAACTGTTCAGCGCATCCTAGGTATTAACCGAAGCAGATGCAGTTGGGGTGATGTAGTTTCCAATGACGACAGATCCGATAGTGATGAATAGAATGTAGCGCGCTTTTATCCTACATGATCCACAATGCCTTGCGAAAGGATATTTAAACGGCTTTCGCTCGTGCTGAGATTTATAGCAACGACCTGTCTAACATCTATTACTGGATGGACTTATTATATTTTTTATTTCATATATATTTTATTATAACTTTGTTTTACTATACCAATATTCCCACAGCATTATCTTCATTGTTTAGCGTGATTAAATAATATAATATTATAAAAAGCCTATGATAAAAAGCCTACCTTTAAATAAATTAAAACAGCGGCACTTTATTAATGTCCTCTGCTTGTCCGATATCAAATTTTGATCAGAACACAGTTTTAATAATTCGCGGTATTTCTCATTGCTGAGAAAATCGTACTCCACTCTCATTGGCCCATAATGAATTATTACAGCTGTACAGCCAATCACAGCCCAGTGCGTAAAGCGCTGCGTTGAGATTCGTCGGCCTGCTGAAAAAAAGAGGAGCCAACGGGAATCCCACAATGCCAGGCGAGGGACCTCCTGTCGGAGAGTGAAGCTCCGCTGGTTTCAATGAAAGAGGGGGAGAAGAGTAATGCAGAGGGATGTAAGATGGCAGAGCTACAAATGTTGTTAGAGGAAGAAATCCCGGCTGGAAAAAGAGCCCTTGTGGAGAGCTACCAGAACCTTTCGAGGGTCGCGGAATATTGCGAGAACAATTATGTGCAGGTATGGATCGAAGAAATTACCTTCTCCTTTCATGTATTGTCTGAATCAGTGTGGATGTGATTGAAACGCGAGCACTGCATATGTAGCGTTACAGAGGATCCTTATCAATACGCTTTCGAGGGCGCGTCGAGGCGTGAATATGAATGCTGGGCGTTTTATATTTGGACGATATTTGCGTTGTTTAAGGCTGATGCACACAATGCACGAATTCACTTTCGGAGGGTGTGTCAGAGACGTGCCGCTTTCGCTACGATGGATGGAGACAGATCTTTAAAAAAAGAATTAATACCTCAGTGGTCAAAATATCGCTTCAAAGACCAATCTAGTGTCACGGTATCTAATAGCGTATTGCAGGTCAAGCAGCGTCAATGTATCGACTGCAATTGTGTTTGAAGCCAATACGTCATTTTTCGAACTCACACGTCATGCTCTGGATGTTACAATGTTTTATTTGTCCGCGGGATTCTGCTTTCTTTCGAGGTGTCATGCCTCTTGGGTGGCAGTGTGCATGTGATGATGAAAGCCTTGATATTCGATATTCATTTCAACCTCTAAATGCTATTGAACTTCGTCCACGCTTCATATGCCGGTGGAACGTGAAATAAAAGCGTTTTACCAGCAGTGCGGTGAATATCAGTTATGCTTGTGTGTGTGTGTGTTGCAGATGTGTATTGGCTGTGAGGTAGAATGGCGAGACGCCTAGACGTGAAATGTCGGTGATGGTGTGAATTAGTTATTGCTGACACACCTGTGTGTTAATGTGTCTGTCTCTCACTCACACACCTACTGTAAAAGCACAGGGCAGCCTGTTGGGAAGCATTGCTTCAGATGCCCAAATATTGCAGTATACTGTTAGATTAAAAATCCAGAAAAAACTGTAATATTGTGAAATATTTTTTCAATTTAAAATAACTGTTTTCTGTGTGAATATATTTTAAAATGTAATTTATTCATGTGATACATAGCATCATTACTCTTCAGTGTCACATTCTAATATGCTGATTTATTACTAGTATTGTCAGTGTTGGAAACAGTTGTGCAGACAAATATATTTTTTTGATTATTTTTTATTTTTGTCTTTTCTCTTTGTCTTTCTTTGAGTAACAAGTAAAAAAAAAACATTATATTTTTTACCAAATATAAAACATTTGTTCATTTAATAGATCCTTGGTTAATAAAAGTATTTATTTCTTTCAAAGAAGAAATAATAAAAATATACTGATCCCAAACTTTTGAACAGTAGTGAAACAGTAAACTACTGCAACAGTAGTTTTGAACATTGTTATCCATTTTAAATAAATGCTTCTCTTTTTAATATTTGAATGATCAAAGAATCATAAAGACACTGAAGACTGGATTAATGTATTACAGGAATAAATGACTTTTAAAAATATATTCACTCTGAAAACAGTTATTTTAATTTGAAACATTTTTTCTTTTTTTTATTCTAATAAATGCAGCCTTGATGAGCAGCATCTTTAAAAACCATGAAATATCTTACTGACCCCAAAGTTTTGAACGATAGTGTGTATGTTGTGTATTAAAGCATGAATGTGACAGTGATAAGTGGAATAAGAAAGAAATGATCCTTCCCTTGAATGATTTAATCACAGGCTCATGTCATTACCAAAGCGACATGATCATCAGTTGTTTAGAACTATACTAGCATCTGGTTGTATAAACCAAGTTCTTTAGACAGCTTTATCTGATGTTAGGTCTAAAATCACTTTGAAATTCATCTTGGTGAAATTTGTGATTGGTGAGATGTACCGTTTGATTTGATTTCATCTCACAGCCTGGTTTTTGTATATCCCTCACTGCAGCTGTTCTCAGACCATAACCTAATACTTCATATAGATTCACATTTACTGAACTTAGAAAAAGCAATATAAATATATGAGGATAAAAACAAAGTAATTTGGTTTTATAGCTCTGTCCCTATCTTTTGTGAAGGGTGACGATTGCGGCTTTGTTTTGGGCAGTGTTTTGAAATGTATAGGCATTTTATTTTATTTTTTGCTAATAAAATGTGTTTAATGAAAGGGGTGTAATTTGGACATTACATCATGATATGATTAGACATCAATTCTCTTAGCCAGCGATATAACATTAGCCGATACGAGACCATATGATTACAATTGATTTGATTCAAAGGCCTTCAAAATGATACATCGCCTAGTGACAATTTTTAAGTTATACAAAATTAATATACAATTACAATTCTGACATGTGCAAATCCTATATCTCAGTTAGGACGTGCATAACATAAAATACACTTATGTAGGAAAATTAGTTTAAAAAGCACATGAGATTATCAGTCATCTGTTGACAGCTCATTATTGCCTTGTGTAATGAAACAGCCGAGAGTTAGTTTTCAGTCATCTATGCTCTAAATTGTGCAAATCGTATAGATTTGAAGTTGCAGTATATTTTTGCCTCATTTTTCACATTTGTGCAATATCACAGTATGGTTATAATACACTGCTGTGTTCTGACCAATAAAAAAATGTTATGATACATTTAGAAAGATACGGTATGAGAGCAAGAATGTAATGTTATGTTTTGCATATTTAGTTGCGAGGGCTCTGTCTTTGAACCCTCGTGTGAGTTGATTTAGCAATGATACGTTCTCAGATATTTACTCATGAGAGGACTAAATGATTCATAGATGTTTCTCTTGTGGCTTTTGTGGGTGTATCGTTTTGGTCCAAAGCAGGGCTCTCTGGCAATAGACAGAAGTTAGTCATGTTTTGCACCCTGCCCTAAGAATCAGTATTAAAACCATACAGAACACGTATGCTAGTTTAATAATGTGTTCGCTCGGGCATGGGTTAAGATTGCTGTTCCTTTAAAATTGTTTCTTGACCCTAGTAAAAAGTATATTTAAAATATATTTCATACTAAGTATATTTTAAATCTTTTATTTACTGACTTAAACTTTATTTGGAGTATTAATTGTGCAAAATGCATATTTCTTATTAATAAGCTTAAAATGAGTGTTTTTTTGTCACTTTTAATGAGGATTGTGTAATATTGCTCTTTAAATGCAAAATATTTAAAGGTGTCCTTGCAATAGCACAATCAGCACAATCATATACTAAGTATATTTTCAGCACTTTTCCTGCTGGAGTAAATTGCATTAAGTACAGACTTAAATTATAGCAGTTTAGTATACTGAAAGCACAATTGCATGGCATTTTATCAATTACATCAATATGAAAATGTATTTATAGTAAACTGAGCATGAAATAAATGTATTTCGGATGCATTTAAGTATGTTTATTTTTCACTATTATTAGTTATTGCAAAAATGTTAAGCAAAATTTAAATTTTACTGCTTTGCCAACATATTTCACTAGCATGTATTTTAATCAAATAAACACAGTCTTGGTGATCTTAAAAAATATAAATAGGAATTATAATCAACACTTGTTGTGACATAATAGCCGTTACCTGATAAATGTTCACATTATTAATTATTAAAACATATTGCATTTCGCCTGTCTAAATCATAAGTCATTCAAGGTTTTAGAGCTGTTGGGTAGTAGTCTAAGTAGGACGTGGTGGAATATCATCACAGCCAGGACATTCATGTGTCCATTCATCTGTATTTCCCCCGTGGGGACGGACACATGGTCTGAGAACAGCTGAGATGGACTGACGTGTAGGAACAGGTGGTGTTTGAACCAGACCTTCGCTCAGTGCTGCTTGCTTGTCGCAGGCTAATTGTTAACAATATAAGATTAGAGTCAGCTATTCATATGTACTCGTCAGCTACTAGTATTCCTGTCACAGTGTTCTGACAGCATCACTGTCAATATGCTAAAGCTAATTCATTTACATTTTTTATTAAAGTGATTGCAGCAGAGAGAGGAATTCATTGCTATTCATAATTGGTAGATGAAGAAGATTTGGTAATCATGCAGCAGAATGCTGTGTTGCTCATATTTGAGGTTAGGGATTTGAACACACCCATATATGTACGTTTAGAGGAGTGAACAATATTTATGGATCACTAAACTAAAATCATATAAAACATTATGTGTGATTATATTTTAAATGCCGAGTGAGAAGTCCAGGTGTGTTTAGTTTTGATGTTTGTTCATGTCTGTGATGCTTAGCTATCTAGTAAGTCACTGAGGAAACAGGAAAATGTAATTGGGAAATGGATTATCGCTACAACGGTGTCTCGGTTGCATCATGCTCTTGTCTGAAAACTGTTTATCTAAAGTTTTTCATTGCCTGCTGGTGTCGTCAGATTTTTTAGGATCATTTGTCACGTTAGTTTGCTGTATTTCCTGCTTTATTACGTGACTGTGTAAAATATATTGTAATGGTCATTCACAGCGTTCTGTGGTGAATATCTGTCATATCTCACTGCAGTCACTTTCTTTTTTCCCATCAAAACAATATATTAGCGGGACCCGGATTAGTTTGTTTATTTATTTATTTGCAATAATAACTGCTCAATTAATGGCATCCCTTAAAAATTATATTAGTATCCATGCTATTATCCAGATAATTTAGTAACATCTTCTTTATTTTGAAATAGTAGATGAATTTATTTAAAACTACTTCCAGTACATATTACCGTTTAGATTTTTGTAAAGGCTTGTGCACACACCAAGTTTGCATTTATTTAATACAAATAGTAAAATAAAAAATAAAAATGTTGTTAAATATTATTATAATTTAAAATAACTTTTCTATTTTTATTTATTATTAAAAATAAAATCTATTCCTGTGATGCAAAGCTGAATTAATTGGTGTCACATGGTCCTTCAGAAATCATTCTAATGTTTTATGTTTTATTATCATGCTCAATATTTTTGTGCACACCATGGTACATTTCTTCAGGATTCTTTGATGATTAGAAAATACATAAGTACAGGTTTATTTGAAATGAAAATCTTTTGCAACTTAATAAATGACTTTAAAGAATGAACTCTCACTGAATTAGAAAGTATTCATTTATTTGAGAAAAAATAATCCTGCAGAACCTGTATCTCGTATGTTACCCATCTCTCCTCTTCATCACTGACCTTTCATTAAGAAGTCTTTTTTTACACGACAGTCTGATCTGATGCAATATTTCACAATATTTTGGGAAATCATTTCTTGTGGATGATTGGGTTAAAACAATGTTTCACAAGCACCTTGTGAAGGAACATCTTTTTTTAGTGGAACATCAAATATTTTGACTAAACTGTAACTGTCCATACACTGGGGCAGTACCTTTTCAAAAGGTACACTTTTGTACCTATTAGGTTTAAATATCTACACTGTAAGTACTAATATGTACCTTTAAGGTACTAAAATAGACCCTTTACAAACATGTACCTTTTGTAAAAGTAGAGCCCCATTGATAGCTTTTTTACCTTTATTTCTGAGAGTATACAGTGGAAGTCAATGATCACCAGAACTGTTTGGTTACCCATTTGCTTTAAAATACTTCTGTGTTTTGCAAACGAAAGAAAACCAAACATTTTTGGAATGACATGAGGGCGAGAATTTTCAATTTTGTGCAAACTGTGTCTTTAAAACTTGTGGTACCTTTATTTTGCATTCTCTGCTTAGGCACAAGACAAGAGGAAAGCCCTTGAGGAGACCAAAGCCTACACCACCCAGTCCCTGGCGAGCGTGGCCTATCAGATCAATGCCTTAGCCAACAATGTTCTGCAGCTGTTGGATATTCAGGCTTCACAGCTGCGCAGGATGGAGTCCTCCATCAACCACATCTCTCAGGTCAGCCCTGGGCACCACAACACCAACAACACATAACCAGGGGTCATATGCCACATGCATCTTTACAAGTTTTGAACTGAAATGAATGTTGGAGGTTTGTGTACACAACCACCCTATAATGATAAAAATCCACCCCGTTGTTTTCTTGTAGTCTTCTTAAATGTTTTCCATCTTTCTCAAATCATGTGACCATGTGGATGATTTTAGTCAGCGAAGCGCAGAAAACATCAGAAAACATACATTGACCAAATCCAAATTTAATCCTATTGTCTACACTTTCAATTTTATTTAATTCGCTATAGTTGTAATGGATTTTAGTTTAACTGCATAAGTTTTTTTGTTTGTTTGTTTCTACAAGAGGATACCAAGGATAGCAACTTGCACGCTACCACAAAAGATAGAAATAACCCACTTAAAACATACTGCTACAGCTGCATGAAATATATCACACTGTACAATTGCTTTTTAGATATTTTATCACAAAAATCTTTCATATAATGCTTTTAAAAAACAAAGAGACAAATATATAACATGGACTGAACATGATTCTCCAATTTTATAGTTTATTGCAAACTAATAAAAAGTGAAAAAAATCTTTAAAAAAAAATTATAAAATTCAGTTGACGTTTATTCATTTGTTCATTTAAGTTAAAACTAAAATTTAAATAAAATGTTTGACTAGAAAATGTTATTAAATCATGTGTAACCTTCTGTCAGATTAGATGTAGTTAAATTACCAAAATCCTTTGCATTAGATTATGTGTGTGTGTGTATATATGTATATACACACATATAATCTAATGCAAAGGATTTTGGTATCCTTTTTGTTATCCTTTCTATATATATATATATATGACCGTTTCAACGACAACAACATAAACAAACGTTACTGTGCATGCATGCTTTTGTGGCCCTAACCAGTAGACATCCGAATAGAATCAGTAACAACAGCTAAATCCTTTGTAGAGTGGAAATTTTTTTGATTACAAGCAAAATATGTCGCTGCATAAATTTAGACGATTTATTAAGAATGCAAACTCATTCTGGCTTCCTCATTTGAGTATGAGAAACCAGAGGTTTCTCCAGAAACGCTGTAGACAAAGCAGCTCTGAGCTTACAGACGCTGGCTTATATGCAGGATGAAATGACATTTTCTACAGTGATCTAAAACTCACTCACGCCTTTGATTTTTAAACATGCATTGCGTTTTTGTAGCCGGCAACAATAACCAGACCAATAAACAAACACAGACCGGAAGTTAACTAAGGTCTAGACACGCGCCCAATGAAACCGTCTTTTATATATATAATATAATATAATATACTATTATTTATGTATTTTTATTATTTTTATTTTTTATTATATTATTTTTAAATGCCAATTTAAAATATAAATACTAATTCTAAATACTAATTCTTGTTACAGTAAAAATAAAAATTCTCAGCATTGAAATACATCAGTCACTTAAATGACTTAAATTTGGAAAATCTTAAATTCAACTGATTCTTTTCTTAACCAGCTAGTTTTCACTTAAGACATTTGGATCTTTACTGATGCTTTCTGAAAAAATGTACTCTTGCTTACAGTAAAACCTAAAGTTAACACACAACTTATCGTCATAACCGTGATAAACTTTCAATAAAGCCATTAAGTGCTGCAAAGACCTTACATTTCGACCCTTGCAGTTTTCTCATATTAGCGTGTGAGAGGAGCACTGAATGCAAAATGATCTAACATCTCCAGCTCATACATACTCTGCTGTTCCTGACTGCCATCACTTATTTATGTAATATGCATAAATAATTAGATTTACACGCACTAGACTAGAGGGTGATTAACTACATTGAGTAAGGTAAATAATTAAATTAAATAATCATAATGCTTGACGTGCCATAATAACTAGAGCCTGAGCTTGGTTCTTTCCAACATAAGCTTATTTTTACTCTCGAGTCTAAGCCATGATTTGTAAAGAGCGTCTCAGACACTTTTAGTCACCTCACTGTTTGAACACAATGTAGGAGTGAGTTCTGTCATCCAAAGTGGAAATGGAGTGTGTTTATTAAGAGTAATAAGAGATCCCGTTCCCCTATTATGTACTCGAGTCGATTTGCAGAGCCTTAATGGAATCTAGATCTAATGCTTTGCCTTCTTCTGAAGTTAAAAGGCTCATGTGAAGTAGTTTGCCACCACTTGTCTCTAAGAAGAAAGACACAAATGGCAGGCAAATTATATAAAAAATGGCAAAGTGTCAGATACAACCATCGTTGTCCAGACAGGAGAACTGGTAAGAGCTGTTGTGTCTGCCGTTTTAAACAGTTAAAGAGACGAGTCGTCCAAAATCAGGAAACTGATCACAAGAATGCTTCACAAGAAGAGGCTATTTAAAAATATAGAGTTTCTAAGATCAATAAAACATTACAGTCGTATAATGCCTGTAATAAGATAATGCCACTAACACTTGATCCGGTGAGAAATTGTTTGTTCTGAATATTGGATCAAAATCAAAATGTAAAAAGTTCACAAACAAAAAGTGATTTTATGAGCAGATTAGGAGACCCTTAAAGGTATATGTATGTACAAATGTCCAAAATCGTGATATTATATAATGCATAATAAATAAACATTTAAAAGTTATATTTAGTATACATTTCAAATATGCATTATTTTTTAAAACAAATATATCATGTTCACCAAAGCCGGATTTAGTTGATTAAACACAAATAAATCCAAAAGCACAGTAAAAACGGTAGTATTGTGAAAAAAAAAAATAATAATATATATATATATATATAATTATTATTATTTATTTTTTATTTTTTTTTTATTTTTTTGCCATTACTCCAGTCTTCAGTGCCATGGGATCCTTCAGAAATAATTCTAATATGCACATTTGCTGTTCAGAAAGCATTTATTATTATCAATGTTGAACTGGCAAACATAACTTTCAATAGCATTTATTTAAAATTACATTTTTATGAATCATTATAAATGGGTCTTTTGGCACTTTTGATTAATTTGTTGCATCCTAGCTGAATAAAAGTGCTAATTTCTTTAAAGACACACACACACACACACACACTGACCCCAACTTTTGAACAGTGTATATACATGAATTACAAAATGTATCAGTAATTGGACATGTTCTAAAAAATATTAATAATTGTATTGTATGGACAAAATGTATATGAATACTGAATTCCTTGAATTACTGTATAATTATACTGAATATTTAATGGCATTAATTTTATTTATCTGTACCTACCCACCCAAATATATGTGTATGAGAGAACCTCGCTTTATATACAAATCCCTTCGAATACTAATGAGGTCACATTTCACTAGTGTTCACACATCATTCATACGCAATTTGAAGATTTACAATTTCAAATGCCTTCCTC
>JAUCMT010000047.1:1649981-1686662 GCA_032357475.1 Enteromius thamalakanensis
TGGATGGATGGATGGATGGATGGATGGATGGATGGATGGATGGATGGATGGATGGATGGATGGATAGATAGATAGATGGATAGATGGATGGATATAGATAGAGAGATGGTTAGATATATATAGATAGAGAGTTGGTTAGATATATATAGATAGAGAGTTGGTTAGATGGATGGATGGATAGAGATAGATAGATGTAGATAGATATGGATGGATGGTTCGATGGATGGATGGATAGATGGATGGATGGAGATGGATAGATAGAGGGATGGATGGAGATAGATAGATAAATGGATGGATGGATATAGATAGATAGATAGATAGATAGATGGATGGATGGATATAGATAGATAGATAGATGGATGGATGGATGGATATAGATAGATGGATGGATGGATATAGATAGATGGATGGATGGATATAGATATGGATGGATGGATATAGATATGAATGGATGGATATAGATATAGATATATATAGATAGAGAGTTGGTTAGATGGATGGATAGAGATGGATGGATGGATGGATGGATATGGAGATATGGATGGATGGATGGGTGGGTATATAAGTGGGTAGGTAGTTGGATAGATAGTTTAAAAGTGTATATATATAAGTATATATATACCTGTATATTTCTAACCGTGTCTGCTCTGTTTAGTGGTGGCCATCTATGACTACTCAAAGGACAAAGATGATGAGCTGTCCTTCATGGAGGGTGCAATCATCTACATCATCAAGAAGAATGACGACGGCTGGTACGAGGGCGTGTGTAATGGTGTAACCGGACTGTTTCCTGGCAACTACGTCGAGTCCATCATGCACTATGCTGACTAATGCTCAATCCCAGAGACGGCGTACAGCGCAGCCAATCAGTTACAAACATTGCAAAGAGCATTAGGATAGGACTGAATGTTTGTTTTCGTCCAACCGCCAATGTATCCAAGCATCTGCAGTGCTCAAGGTTTGAGGAGACACAAGAATATGAAAAGAAACAAGTCTCGCTGCTTTCTTCTTAGGTTGCCTCCTATATTTTGTACATATATTGCAGTGAGACGTTGCCTGTAGGCTGTTGCTAGTGTTTGTTTTTGTGCGTGTTTTGTCATCGTATAGAGACCCGTATTTGCCAAGTGTCAGCTAGGGCTAGTTAGTTTTGGTTTTTACAAAACCTTTTTTTTTTTCTCTTGTTTTTAAGTTTTTTTTATCAAGCTCTTCCTTTACATGAGGAAGAAAAGTTTGAATGTCATATCTGGACTATTATGCCTGGGAAATCATTAGGCTACAAAACAATGTTTCGCCTTTAGGTTACGTAAAATGTTACATCATGACTGTAAGGTGAGGGAAAAGACATATGCAGTAATGTGCAGAGATTCTGCTGCATATCTGACTCAACTTCAGAAACCTTTCAGAAACATGACAACATAAAAAGAAACAATTACAAATGATATTTTGCTTATAGACAACCATGCCTTTTTTTTGCATTATGGCATTATTTTCACGACAATTAAGCACATTTTACCCCAAATTCATGTAATTTATGCTGATTTTGGTATGAAAGTAATGAGAGTAATGATAATCATTAATGGGAATAAAAAAAAGGGTAAACTGCCTACGTTACATGCAAAAATTCTTGATGGTCCTACAGGCTTCGTTTCCTTTATGCAAAACAATTCTTTTTCTTTTGTGACCCAGACATGTTTTCATGAGATTCACCCATATACTGTGAGTTAAACCGTGCCAAGCTGGTCTTTGATGGTGTTTTTTGTTGAAACTGCTGAAGTATTGTGAAGTTTTATTATGTTGCACTGAGCGGGCGACTCTGGTTTGCTAGCGGAGCCAGTCTCTAGCACTGCCCACAGATTCAAGTTTGTTACACAAAGTAGCAGAAATCCATTTCTTTCATTGTATATTTCATGTAGGGGGACCATGCAAAACTGAATTTGTCTTTCTGTTTTGGCCAGTTCAAAAGTTTTACTGAATTTAGATGATAATCCATAGATTTAATGGGGAAAAAAGTTTTGTGTATAGTACTGATGAATGTGAGCTCATAACTGTTAGCATGGCACAAACATCAAGATGATTCTGGTTTTTAGAAGCGTCTCAAACTGCTGTTGAAGGCGAGCAGTGTTTTAATTTATTTAATCCAATGAAATATCTGTGAGAATGTAACTCACATAGAGCTGTCTGAACAATGACCACTTAATGTTAAGCATTGCAAGGCCTTGTCATATGATGTGCAAGTGATCTGTAATTTAAATGTTCCTTTGCAGGTTATCTGCAAATAATATAATCTCTGTTATCGTTTTGTATATATAATCTGTTTTTCTTTTTATGTACAGTCTCTTTTTATAATAAAGCGCTCTCCTGTGCAACATACTGTGTTAGATGTGCTGGTTCAACACGACACATAATACAGTCAATACATCAATGGAACGCATATTTATTCAGCTTCAGGATGACTTTCATGACTGGTTTTGTTCTCCAGGGTCACAAATGAATAATTTATTGACATTATGGGAATAATGTGTAATGTATTTTATAAAAAGTAAATGTAATTTGAATATGAGCATTTCAAAATGTAATGTAATCTAAATGCAGGTGAATCTGATGTAATCGTCAATAGCATCCAGCTTCTTATTCCAAGCTACTGCGTAAAAGAAAGAAAAATCTGAAATGTATTAAAACTAATAAAAGAATTTACAAAACTGCCATCTTGCTAAAAACACTGTATTTGCAGCTATTGTAAAGAATACATTTCATTCTCCATCAAAATTTCTCACCGCAGAATCTGTTCATTTAAATGGACAGCAGAGGGTGATGTGGGTCTGAATAGAAAAGAACATTTCTATAATCCCACACTGATCCCCAGCCTCGGGTACCTACCTGTGGTAAGTCCAGTGACCTTTTTATTAAGTAAAATGTGCATCTTTTGTCAGTGTCTATGGCACTAGAAGTGGAATATATGTGCATAAACATTCACTGGATTGTACAGGCCGCTTATATATGATTCAGAAAGAGACTTAAGTTAATGATAGCTTGTGTTCCTAAGCAGTGTTGCCAACTTAGCGACTTTGTCGCTAGATTTCTTGAATTCTACCGACTTCTTGGACAATCCTCAGGGAGTCTCTGGTAATGCCGCGCGACTCGCGCGAGCATGAGCACGAGCACTTGTTTTCCAAGCGCGCGCACACCTCTGCGTCTGTTCTGTTCAGCGAGAGACTGAAAGGAGCAGGGCTTTCAGTTCAAATATGTATTATGTTGCTTCTATCTCTATTTTACATGCAAATATAGCCAAAATCACAGCATAGCCATTGTCTATATTTGATGTGTATTTGATTTCATCAGACAACGGCTTGATCATTAATAATAATAATGGGGTGCATTTCAGTCACTATTTCATGTTTTTCTGACAACAGAAACCATTAAATATATCAAAAACAGTAATATTGAGAATTTGGCTGCATTAAAATACATTATGTGGCTACAGAGAAAGCAAGATAATATGATACACTGACGTAATGAATATGCTAATTGACATATGGCGTCATCTAGTGACATCTAGCGACTTTTCGAGCTGTGTTTAGCTACTTTCAATTGAAAAAAGTTGGCAACACTGTCTGAGTTCCCGCTTATGAGCAAATGTACGTGCAAGGTTAAACGGTGAGTTCACCCAAAAATGAAAATTCTGTCACAAATTATTCACCCTCATGTTGTTCCAAACCCGTAAGATCTTTGTTCATCTTTGGAACACAAATTAAGATATTTTTGATGGCATCGAAGAGCCACCAGTATGGAGCCAAATTAGGGCCACAGACAATGCACGGGTGACCGAAACGCGGATTTAAAGGAGCGGCGCAAAGGGAAATATATGTTGCAAAATCAAATTTGCTAAAGTTTTACTTTGCTAAACATAATTTGTTTTTTACAGGTGTTAACTTTTCTTTTCCAATATTTTTTTTTCCTTGCAAAAAAGCAATTTTTTTTCTCAATACTTTATTTTTATTTGCAAAAATATTCTTTTTGTTTGCAAAACATTGTTTTATTTTGCAGATATATGTGGCCCTAATTTGGCTCCATACTACCTGACCCTAGACAGCAACTGTAATTATTTAGATCCAGAAACGTCGAAAAAACAGTTGTTTTTTCATAAAGAAAGGGTCAGATGACTCTCTGAAATCACCAAAAACATCTTCATTTGTGTTCAGAAGATAAACGAAAGTCTTATGGGTTTGGGTGAGTAATCAATGCCAGAATTTTCGTTTTTGGGTGCACTCACGCTTTAAGGCTTGGCTGTATTTCTAATGAAAACGGTTTTACAGCTGGGAGGGATCTTACTCTCATGTGCATGGAAAGGAAGCTTTATAATGCGGTATTTACTTGGATGAATCATTAGGTTATTGTCTCCATCAGTATTCTTTCAGAGTGCAACAAAGAGCTGCATTTACAAGAATAAACATTTTCTAATATAAAGCAGCCTGAGGTTTTGTTCAAATAATTAATTTGAGAGTAATTTAGCAGAGTGATATGTAAAGTGTGAAATGCAAAAGAAACCTCAGTAAAATAAACTGAAAGCATTTCCTAAAAATAAGTCTGTAAAATATAATACACTTTTATTATTACCATGTTTTTACCATCACTATAAAAAAGAATATATTGACTGCAAGTCTAAGGGAAAAACAGACGTCCATTAGGCTTTAATGAGAGCTTTGAAGAGAGAGAGGACAGCATCTATTGTTACCATATGAAAGCAGTGGATGTAAACATCCAGGCCTGGTTTCTCCCATGTTGCCAAGAGCTCACATCTGTTTATTCTAGTGAAGAATCTTCAGGATCCTAGGTTGAGGTGTTTTAGAGCCTCTGTTGGCCACATGCTCTAGGCATCAAATGCATGCACTATATGCATTACAAAAAAATTATAAAAACACTAAAATATAATCATTGAAATTACCAAACAGTGGCCTTAAAAAAGCAAATTAGTACAAATATTAAAAAGTTCAGAATTTAGTGTGCTTGTGTACTTGTATACGTATTGCATCTGGCAAATTAAACAGTAGCTGAAACATGAAAGAACATAATAACCCTAAATATGTTATTCATTCATATGCAATCACACATCAGTTGCATTCTAGAGGTGTGCATGACTAGACGTGCACGTGCGGGAGCTGCTTGTCAGAAGTAACTGCGGAAGCTTTAAATGATCCCAGAGCAGGTTATGGCTGGCAGATGAAAACAAACACATGGCAGCTGTAATTAAAGATGTCGGTTGTAATTACAGATCCTTAAAGTGTTACTCCACCCCACAATAAAAAATTCTGTCACCATTTACTCACCCTCGAGTAGTTTCAAACCTGTTATAGATATTTAAGATATTTTGTTATAGATATATAAGATATTTTGAAGAAAGTTTGCAACCAGGCTGTTTTGGGTCACCATTGACTTCCATAGTATTTTTTTTTTCTACTATGGAAGTTTTGAAAGATTTGGAACTACTCGAGGATGAGTAAATGATGATTTAACTTTTGGTTGAACTGTTCCTTTAATCTCTAATCTACGCCCATGTCGTTCCAAACCCGTAAAAGCATTTTTTTTTTGTCTTCGAGACACAAGAATGGATTGGATGAAAACTGGGAGGCTTGTGACTGTCCCATTGACTGCCAATTAAAATACACTGTCAAGGTCCAGAAAATTCTGAATTCTGATTGTCTGAATACCCCATCTGCCTTCAGTGGTTTAACCATGACGTTATAAAGCGTTATAAAACATACGAGAATATGTTTTGTATGGAAATAATATTTATTTATTAATATTATTTTATTTAAATAAGAGCTGAAATTATGATTTATTTTCATTTATGTATTTGGGAGCACTGTTAAATATATATAATTAACATATTCTTAAGAAACATAAGATTGCGGAGATACATTTTAGAGAAAATCAGTTGATGATAGCCATTTCAATAACATGGAGGTCAGTGGGGACCGGCAACTGTTTAATTACCAACATTCATCAAAATATCCTATTTTGTGTTCAGCAGAAAATATAAACCGGAGCAACCTGAGAAAATTATTAAAGAATATAAATTTTTTTTGGTGAACTCTCCCTGTAATGTGAAACCAAAACAACAACAATAAGAATGGTGATGACTGAATTCCCCTTTGAATTATGACACCTATTTGTATCCATCAAACTCCATGATAAATCTATTGTCTCTACGTTTACCGGTCTAATATGAAGCAGATTTTAAAATTCTTTATAAACTGACCATTAATGCTGATATGAAAAGTATTATATCAGGGTGCTCTATGGGTTAACTGAGGCTTGGCGAAACCTGTTGCCAATTAAGCGTGTGGAATGCCACATATAGACATTTCCTCAGAACTTCCACCACAGGTTTCAGAGCACATGTTCTCTTCCAGACAGACAATATAGCGGCTTTAGCAGTTTAAAATGTTTGTTTTATTCACATTTTTGCTTTCACGGTTTGGAAACGGTTGTCGGAACTGACCATGTGGACAATGTGTTTGGCACCGCTCTGATTCATTCTCTGGATTACAAGAGACCCAAGATTAAGTGTCTTTAGGATTTTTCTGTCACACGGTGCACAAGCTGCGATGGAAACTCAGCGTTTTCTGTTTCTCGTCTGTCTGATGATGTGTGGAGGAGACACTGAAAGTACACCTGAAATCTGCACGGGAGTGCAATGCCAAAGGTCTCCATCCAGACCACCTGATCACCAGAGCAGATATTCAATTTATGCTCCAAGACGCCCATCGGTTCCTTACACGGTAATACATCCACAGCAGAGTAGGGCTGGCAGTCCGAAAGTGAACCCAAGGACCATCACGGCTGAGGTGTTCAACCCGCAGGGATGCACAGGAGGAGGCTGTCATCACAGCTCGCCAAGACCGACGAAGAATGATACCAAAGAGTGCAAGGGATTTGCATGTAAACTACCTGAAAGGATGCGACAAGATTCCAAACAGCTCTCCACAGGGACAGATGTTGGAAGAAGCAGACTTCCTTTCGTCCATATGCAGGACAGAGCCGAGCAAGTATTGGGAGAATTTCCGGAGTTGGGAACTCGAGGGGGGCCATCAACTGGAATTCAGTTAACATGCGACATCAAACCAGGTAAAGAGTGATTGTGTGCTAGGTATTAAGAGACCAGTCCTATGTTTGTGTAAAAGAGGTAATACACTTGTTAAATTACAAACCATCTGGTCATGGCAATGCGAAATTGATCTGATGTAGGATGGTTGCTAGTTTGTAGAAGCATGTCAGTTTCACAACAATATTAAAGCATGCATGTTATCAGCAATCTATTGTGACTTGAAAGCATATAAAGCATTGTTTCAACAAAACAGTTGTGCTTTTCTTTCAATTTTGACCAGGTGCAAATGAGGTTGATTCTGAAGATGCGTTAGTGTTGCATTTGCA
The DNA here is from genome assembly GCA_032357475.1 of Enteromius thamalakanensis. Taxonomy (NCBI): domain Eukaryota; kingdom Metazoa; phylum Chordata; class Actinopteri; order Cypriniformes; family Cyprinidae; genus Enteromius; species Enteromius thamalakanensis. The sequence goes on from JAUCMT010000047.1 coordinate 1,657,413, forward strand.
CTTGGCAAAAGGTCAGGATAAACTTGTGGCCCAGTTGCAAGGGCACCAAGCTGAAGTTAAGCAACTTCAGAACACGCTGAGAGAACAGCAGAATTCTCTACTGTCCCACCAAAGAGAAATACTGGACCAACAACGGATTATGTTTGAAAAGATGGAAGAAGTCAAGACCCAATACAACCTTCTTCTTGACAGTGTCAAACAATTATCAGTGCAAGGCCCACAGGGCGTCATTGAGAGCCATTTGGACGGTCTCCAAACCCAGGTTAGGACCTTTTCTCAGGAGGCCTTCGCAATGCACAAGATGAACATGGATGCTAGTGTTACAGATGCTGACAGACCTCTGCTTGGCTGTGGATCCTGCCGAGCAGATGAGTACTGCGACTTCAGTGCAGACCGGCCACGTTGTGAGAAATGCACTGTTTGCCCTCCGGGATTCTTTCTGGTGGCTCAGTGTTCCATTCACGCTGACAGGATATGCCAGGTACATTTTCTGCTCTAATGCTGAAGCAATATGCTGTCATTGAGGATTATGTCTTGCTGTCAAAGCTTGTAGTCAAATTATCAGGTAAGCATTTTATCAAATACAAGATAATAACTACAATTGTCCAACAGGACAGAGATGAATGCCTGGAGATACCAAACTTATGTAAAGAACGGAACCAGTGCCTCAACACACCAGGTAAGTTGACTACCAGACTTGTTATAGAGGACATCAGATTGTCTTATGAGAGGTTGTCTGTTACTTACTATTAGAAAAAGTGTAATGGCTAACTTGCCAATAACCAATTACCAATCACATCACAGCCTTGATGTCGCTGCATTTCATTGTACAACACATTCATACCATAGAAATAAATGGGAGCCAGTTGTACGCTGTTCACCATTTTCTCTGCACTCAAGCAGCTATAGGGACAAAGTTTCGTAAGCAATGCAGGTGATTTGTATTTATATGTAAACGTGTGCATAAGAGTATTTAGTCTCTTTGGATGCAGTGGAATGGTTTTGTTTTTCATCTTCAGGAACACAAAAGTAGATATTTTTGATGAAATCAGAGCGTTATCTGACCTTCCATAGACAGCAATACAACTGAAATGTTCCCAGGTCCAGAAACATAATATATACATCTGTAAAATAGTCCACATCAGTTTAACTTCAGTTTTGCAATGCTACAAATACTAGTTACGTCTTCCACTATTTAATGACAGAATTTATGTAAATTTTGGGGTGGACTGACCCTTTGAGATCCACTTTCTAAACATTGTGCATTGTTTCAGGGGGATTTCGCTGCTCCGGCATGTCAGAGAGGGAAGCAGCCACCGGGATGTGTGGACTCTCTTATTTTTACAATTCTGAGATGGAGGAGTGTCAAGCCTGCACAGAATGCGATTCTCATCCGATGACATCCCCATGTTCGACCTTAAATGATGCCGTGTGCTCCAGCCCCTCTGAAAGCAAACTCTCGTATTCCTGGTCTGGCAACGTTGACCTAGCCAAAGGCAGTGCTTTTCCTGAAAAGCAACTTCACATCCTTGGTAACAGCGATGGAAGCCTTCTTTCCTGCACTGACGGCTGGATAGTTCTCCACCAGCACGGTCTTGTTTGGGTCGACTATAACCTTGCTTTAAAACATGGCTGCCGCAGCTTCGTTCAGGCGTGTTTACGGCTGAACGCCAGCGAAGATGAAGGTCGGGATCTGAGTGGGATGCGTTTGGAGCAGCAGGAGGGGAAATCTCTCCAAAGTGCCAGTGTGAGTGGAGCAGCTTCTGTGGAGCCAGGTCACGTACTCTACCTTATTCTCAAGAGCGCCACCGACCAGTGTAGCCAAGACGGTGAAGACGTGCGCCTTCAAAGCAGCCTAATCTCACCTTTCAGTTTGCTCTGGTTGTCCCATGACACAGGTGCGGTTGCAATGACTGCTCAGGCTGTTGCTTCTGCGCATTACCACACCAACTACCGTCCTGCCTTCCGTACGTCATCCATCTCCGACCCCTACATGGTCGCCTTGACCCATGACAACCGAGGAGTGCGCTTCAGAGAAAGTGGCACTGTGAAGTTTGTCCTCCAGCAAGCGTTGTACTCCATGGGTCAAGCCTGTATCTCTGAGGGCTTCTACTTGCTTGCATATGTCAACCACAACGGAAGCAGCGCTGAGCTGACCCGTGCATTCAAGCCCGGCGTTCACTACAGAGACACATCGATTTCTCTCTCAGCAGCCACAGCTGTGCATTCTGGGGATATGCTCACCTTTGAGATCCTTGCACCCGCTCAGTGCAATGTGCGCTACTTCGGTGACGACTCCGGGATTAGCATGCTCAGTCTGGTGTGGATCCCTTCAGCCGTTTCCGCTGCCTTGTCGGCCTCCGTGTCCAGGAAAGGTCTCCCCTCTGGTGCAGTGCGGAATAAAGCCTTGTTCTTCCATCAGACCAGTCCAGCGGTCCCACAGGTTGCACTCGCTGGAACCAAAGACCACAGAGACTTCATCTTCCGGGAAGCAGGGACAGCAAGTGTGGCTTTAGATCTGCGCCTTATCCACTCATGCAGTCTAATCAAACTCACCTTGCTCCAGCAGAGCGGGTCTCAAGGGGCTCAGCCAGCTCCGGTAGCTCAACAGATTGGTGGGCACATGCCAGAAGGAAGCATGTGGGCAAGCGTGGGGCTGAGGGTATCATTCCAGGTGCATAATGGCACTGTGATCTTCACTACAGTGGACTGCATCCGAGGGCGCATCAACCAAATTGCCCATGATGCCGGAAGTAGCATGTCTATCCTCTGGACAGCTGCATAATCATAGCATGGATCTGCTAGCATGGCATCAACCCGGTTGAGCATGTGCTAATAAGGTATGTTTGGATGCATTGCAGCTGGTTTAAGCTGGTCCTGAGCTGGTTACAAACCAGTTTAAACCAGCTGCCATACCACAAAACATACAGCATATACTGCTACCAAGTTGGTCCATTTAAGTACTTTGGATGATGTTTTTATTTAGATGCAACTGGTAAGGTTTCATTTCAAAACATTTTCTAAGCTGTCCAACCAAATAGTAGCTTATTTCAGAGTAAATTTCTGGTCTAATTAGCATTAAGTATACTTTTTAAAACTTTGCTTGAAGAACAATTTGTGAAAATATTATAAAATAAACATTTATTCTTTTTTTTGCTTACAAATCTTTGTATGATCAGTTTTTGTATGGTTTAATATTGTTAAAATAATTTCATCTACCAGTCCTATTCAGCAGATTTCCCTTCGTTATATTTGCACTTGATGACAGTTCGTGTATCTGATTAATTATTGGCTTTGTGTTCCTTTTTAAGTGAGAGTACGCCGTACAGCATGTTTTGTATCTTTCCTGTATCTTTGAATAAAACATTCAGTGGTAGCCGAATGTTGTTTTTGTTTTTAATTTAGTTTCCAATAGAAGTTCATAACTAGTCACAAAACTTTGACTTACGGTTATAACCATTTATCACATCTCTGCAGGGTTTAGTTTCAAGTCTTTTTGCAAATGTCATTCCAGATCCTACCAAAAAAAGGTAGTAAACATTTTCCAATTGTAGCAGGAATCAAATGCAGGTGTTTGTGGCATAAAGAACCAGATGGCTTTGATTGTGCTCTTTAATATGCATGTTTTATATAAAACAGAATAAAAGTAGCCCTCTGGCCTCCTTTATGTGTTGTTATTCATACGTCGAAATTACAATGGTTCACTTATCACAGGTAACAGCAACACCAAATCAAACGCATCCCTAATGTTTCTATAAAAAGACCATAGCTGAAACCATACCCGAAGCTAAACTGGAACTGAAAATAGGTTTATAATCTTAGGAAGCATGTACACAGACTTGCGGTTTTCCAAGACATTTGGTTAGTATTAAAAGCTTTACTGGGAGCAGGAGATGACGTTGATTTAAAGTTATTCCATAAGGAGAAGAGTGTGATAGACTGAACCCTTCAAAGGGCCAACGTGAAACACTGAATTACGGCTACTTTAACAGGGTCAGGTCAGTGCTCACAGACAGCCCGCTCTCAAACTTCAGTTTAAGAAAAGAAACAAATGTTCAGTATCCAGTATTGCTTGGTCAGATCCCATCGATTTAGAAAATCAGACATGCAAATTTCATTTGATTAGCTGTGATGATCTTCATAATGTATAATCTAACCCATATTGCACGGGAATCAAGGGTTGTGTTTTGTTATGATAGCTGACGTGAACCTTGTGGCCTCTGAGTGTAAGGGTTAAATGTCTGGTGAAGTGATGGTACAGGTGTTCGGTGTTAGAGATGTGATAATACTACTGCTGCGTCGAAGCCTGTATTGACTTGAAGTGAACCATCTGGAGATGTTTAGGTTTCATTGGGGGAGCTTAAAGTGTTGGATTCCTTAGGTTAACACTACTCCTGTACTCTAAGGGTTTGGTGAACTGTCCTCAGCCTGCAAGTGTGAGAATAGAGAATTGTGATATATGTTATTTGGAAAATATCTTCTTTCAGAGAAAAGTGCATGTATGTTTTCCCAGAAATCTTGCAGCCGAACCCTCAGCCATCCCAATATGAAAAGAGCAAAATTTGCTCAGTAAATCACAACCATTAATTAATTTTCATTAACAAACCTTCAAATATATTGTGAAAAATGTACTTTTAATTAATGCTGCCAAACCATTATTATTCGCATCCAAATAAAAAGATTTAATTTCTATAATATATGTATGTGTAGTGTGTATATTTATTATGTACACAATATATTTAGGAAATATTTACATTTATATATTCTTATATTTTATATTATATATAAATCAATTCAATAAAGCAAAGTATATATATGCATAATAAATATAGACAGTACACATACATATATTATAGAAACAAAAACTTTTAGTTTGGATATTGGATGCAATTAATCACAATTAATCATTTCACAGCACCACTTTTAATTAACATTCATGCATAGTTTTTATTTTTAAGTCTTTAATTATTAAAAAAAATAATAATAAATAAATAATGCCTTGTCTTAAGCAATCAAATTTGCTATTATTTTTTGGTATTATTTCATTATTAAGTCTATAAAAAAAGAATTCACTACAGGGGTGTGTTTAATCTTATTTAATATGCTTTATTGATAATGCACACGCAATATTCTTTTATAAAGAGTGAAATATTGGTCTCTAACTTGATCAATTTCTTCTTTAATTTCTTTTCACATTATCTCCAATAACAGGCATATATTTCAAAGCATTGCGATAATAAGTTCACAGCGTTGCTTTATAATATTAACGACCATATAACAACTGCTCTTCAAGAAATAAATGGCCAGTGTTACAAAGCATTATCAAAGACTGTCGCACCTCAGCTCTTCAGCAAGAAACTTGTAATATTAGCATCAGCCACACATTGAAATATTTGGTTTATAGATGAAAACATACAAAGATCCTGTGTGAACAGACAGTATTAAATAAAATATCACCCTTTGTGCTCCACGATTTGTCCTGTAAAAGAAACGGACGATGAAGTACTGAGCTGTTACTCATGACTTTGTCAAGGCACGTGTGTTGGGAGTTAACGCAGAGGTCAAACTTACCGCAATAAAAACTGTCAAATGGAGCACCTTTTTAGTTTTGGGAATGTGTTGTGAGATGATTCGACCCATAATTAAGTACTGTCCTAATTGCACAGATGACAAAAGAAGCTAACATGTGTCCTCTTGTACAGTAAGAGGTGATGTAAGTGATTGTGTGTGATGTGTTTTTCTAGGCAGTGTTGTAAGGGCTTTCTTTCATCAGTAGGGTTAGTTATTGGCTCCACCTGACGGTGACTCAGTGAAGTATTTCTATAAGCAGGCGCTTGAAGTCGCCGCCACACTCCGAGCTCAGGGCATCCTTCAGGGTCACGTCATATTTCTCCAAGTACATGTCCTTGATGGTCTCCAAATCCACCTGGAAGTCAACGTAAAAAAAAAAATGCAGATTTTTCCTTTTACTGCTTTATGATATATCAAGGCCATAACAGTCTCTACCTCAGAGCGTCCCACAATAATACGTATGAGCGTGTCCTCGTCTGTCCCGGCTCCTTTCATGGCAGCGTTCAGACGGCGGGCGAAAAACAGCTGCGGGTTTTTAGCACATCGTACTGTTCGAACAAAAACAAATCACTTTTTGATCTGCATGGCTCTCGAATATCAAGCGTGTGAAGTCGTTCTTGCAATATGACTCGGATACTAAAGAATGATATTCCTGAAGGCTTTTGAATAGTTATAGTTACCCAGAGTAATGTAACAGTCCTTTAATGTCCCTGCAGCCTCGCTGTCTATCGCATCCAGGATATCTGTTCCAGAGAGCTATGGAAAAACACAAAAGAGAAACCAGAAACTCAGAAAGAATGCTGAAATGGCTCCTGTAAAGCACAGTGGGTATAGCTGGCGTCTGACCGTACAGTTTCATATATCTTGAAGGTGGCCTGAAGCTGTAGGTAGTTCCTGTGCGTGAGGATGTAGGTGAAAGTGGACTCGTCTGTTCCAAAGCGGCCTTCTCCCGCCTGTGAAAAACCGACAATAAGCAGGCTAGTCATTTATTCAGTCAACATAATACCAGGGTTGCCAGATTTGTTTTGACAAAGACAAACAAATATATCCCAAGACTAGACCAAAGACCAGTAAAAACAAGCCTAAAACCATCCTAATACCATGATTTTGTCCCTATTATGTTTTTTCACATTTCCTTTCATTAGTATTTATAAGCTCTTATAATTTAATATAATAACATTGCTGGGAAACATTTAATCGTGATTAATTGCATCCATGAAAAAAGGTTTTATTTACATAATAAGTGTGTGTATAATTTATACTATTTATACTATATATAATAATATATTTATTATGTATATATAAACACACATAGGCCTATATTTAAGAAAAACATGTTTATATATTAAATATAAATATATACATGAAAATGTTTTAAAAATAAATACTGTATGTATACATAATAAATATACACACTCATATAAACATATTAAAAACTTTAAACCATGTACTGTACTTAGCAACTCAATAAAGATATACTAGTTTATAATAACCACCTGTTATAAAGTAATTGTATGCAGAGTTGTAAGAGCAGAGTAAAGCTCACCTCAAACAGTGATGTTGCATCTTGTTCTGCCAGCGCTTCATCCACTTCATAAGCCTCGTCCCTGTTGGCCTGCAGGTGAAGGTCAGTTTTTTAGCAAATAACAACCTTGGTAGCTTCAGTGGATACTTTTTCCTGGTTACTTTTGTGCTATAACTGCAGATACTGTAGCACTACACAAAAATATACTGTTGGAATTCTGCACCATGTTATATATAAGGTATTTTGAGATATAAATAAATTGCTAGAAAAAAGTAAGAATTGCAAGATATAAAGTCACAATTACATTTTTTATTCTGTGGTGGGAAAAAACTTTAACATTTATAAAAAAAAAAAAAAGAATTATGAGACAACTCGGAATTGCATAATAAAGCCAGAATTCAGAGTTGATTTTTTCCGTAGAATTATGGGACTTTATTTTTAGAACTGTAGGGAAAAAGTTACCTTTTATTCATTTTTTTTAATTCACTTGTTGCAAAAACAAGCGTTCATAAAGAGCCAACGCAAGCTAACTGGACACAAACTCATTGGTGTTTTTTAATGTACCTGTAGGAGAGAAACCAGAAGATTCCTCACTTCTCCACTAGTGTCATCTTCAATATCAGCCTCCAGATCCCGCTCATGAACTGATGATCGAAAGATCATGACAATAATCCTGCTTTATTTTTATTACCAATAATATTAATGTCCCAATAAAGAGGTAACAATAAATCGTGCCTTTTCATATTGCATTACATCAATTTCCAATAATATCTGATCAAAACGTACCTTGCATATACGCCTCTTTGCAGTTCATAATGTCCTGTTAATGACAAATATACGAAAGTTATATTTATAGGGATATGCAATCAGGCAATGATTAGATGCTCTATAGTAATAGTCAGTGACTGGTCTAATAAAGAATAACCTGATTGGTGCTGGTGCAGAGGATCTCCACCAGCACGTCCTCGTCTGTCCCAGCACCCTTCATAGCTCTCCTCAGCTCTTTAGCCATGAAGATGTGAGGCGGGTCCAGCATGGCCACAATTGCTTTCTCAAAGTTTCCTGTGAGTTCATTCTTCAAGACTTCCTCCAACTCCTTGACAATGTGACCACAGACATAGAGAACAAACAAAAAAAATTACTCAAATAGATGTATATTAACTAGTGCTGTCAAAATAAATGTTGTTTTTTATGATATATATGTGTGTGTGTTCTGTGGATATTTATTATGTATATATAAATACATTTTTTGCAAATATTTATATTTATACATTTAAAAATGTATATACAGTACTTATATTTTATAATAGATATACATCTATTTAATACATAAATATAACATATTTTTCTTAAATATATTTATATAAAATATATGAATGTATAAATATTTAATATATGTTCTAAATATATACTGAATGTGTGTATTTATTTATAATTAATAAATATACGCAGTATACATACATCTATAATATATCAATGTAACCTATCAATGAATTAATAAAAAAAAAACTTATAAAATCATTATAGCTTTCATTTCAAGGATTTTGTGTGTAAATGTGTTATACCACTCATATTTAGCATTTTAATTGATTTAGGGACAATACATGGAACATTAATGATTAAATATAATACTTTCCAACTTTCATGAGCTCTACACAATTATTAAAAGGGTGAAAGCATAATGGTAGAAACCTTACACCAGCTACATAATGCAGTCTAAATCAATATATGGGTGGAGAGGAAAATTACAAACCATTGGTGTATGTAGAGTGTTCTTATAAGCCACTTTATATTTGGGAAAACTATACATTTCATTGATTATGATTCATACTTGCAAGTTGCATTGTCGATTAGCAGACATTTCAGAGATGTGACTCACATCGTCATATTTTTCAAAGTAGGCTTGTTTGATCTCCACCCGCTGGACTGCAGAGCGGTTCGCTAGAATGGAAATGATGATCTCCTCGTCTGTTCCTGTGGACAACAGAAGATGTCAGTCATGCCTCCTCCAGACTGAGATTCACAAGGAAAGGAAAGCTGAGCATGTACTCACCCGCAGGACATCTATAAGGTAGTCCGAAATTTAGAGATGAGGAGACATGTAACATTACATCCCTTAATGGATGCTTTGCAGTGAATGGGTGCCATCCCTTGCAAGAAATGCTTTTCAAGCCTAGATTTTTGTCTTGTTTCCAGACGAAGTATCTTAAATTAAATCAGATTTTCCAGACAAGTAAAACTGATTGTCTTGTTTTCAGGAAAAACTGGGGACAAGACAAAATATCAAGGCTAGAAAAGCATTGTTTACAGAGAGAATGAGAGTCCAACAGTTGATAATAATCCACAAGTACATCTTGTGAAGCAAGAAGCAGTGTGTTTGTTGTTGTTGTGTGTCAAGTTGTTGTAACTGTTACTTCTGAGCAAAATAAAGTTCAATAATCTTATTAAAGATCTGACATCTTAATCCACCAAAATATTTGTTTAGAAATTTCTGGACTGTTTTTTCTTGTACACTTTGTGTATGATCTGTGTATATTTCTCTCTTAATTCAGACAAAATGACTTTTTCATAGGAGAAAGCAATTGTAGAGGACCCATTTTTAGCCAGAAACAACAATTGAAAACATGTTTTTTTGCAAACACAGCTTCTTGCTTCATAAGACACTGTTTGGACTATTGTGATGTTTTTGTTAGCAGTTTGGACTCTCAATCTGACGGCACCCATTCACTGCAAAGGATCCTTTGGTGGGCAAGTGATGATAAATTCCTCAAAATGTGTTCCAGGTATAAAAACAAAAAAATGGCCTGAGGGGGAGGAAATGTTCAGCAATTTTTCATTTTTTGTGGGATTTTTTCCTTGCATGAAATCAAAATTGATCTCATTGACTCTAAGTGCAGTCTTGTGGTGAACAATTCAACCGTGCAAATGACTCCACAGAAGCTAACCTTTTTTCAGTCATAAATCAAGATCAGAAAATGTGCATCCCTTACTTCCTGTGATAATTTCTCTTTCTACACAAAAAATATTTCCCAACACTGTTCAGCTTATTTTATAAACATATTTTCATGTTTGGTTCCCCATTTAAACAAATGCATTGTGTTTAACTGACTAGAAACAGTTGTGTTTTGTTTCAACTCAAAATCTTCATTTTGAAAGAACATAAAATGATTAAACATGTGCAACTAGGATGTGGATTTTACCTTCCCATCATGCTTTGCACAGGGCAGGATGAGGAAAGTAAAGCTTGAAATAAAATTTTATTTTTGGTATTTTTATTAGGATGATAAAACTGGGAGACTTGTTCATGTTTAATGCTCTTTTATGTTTGTATTTAAAAGACCTTCTGATATGTTAGTGTTTTTGGGGGTTATCATTGTGTAGAGCATTAGGGACCTGCTAACATGAATCTAAGTTGTTTTAATAATAATAAAACTTTGGCATGCCATGGATATATCAAAACCATCTTATGTTATGCATATTAAACTGGCTAATGTTAAGAAAATCAATATCATCTTTTTTTTCAGTGCAGAAGGATGTCTTCCTATTAATTTCTTCACTGGTTAAATGTTTAGTTTAAGTTTAACAAGCATAAAATCTATTTTATTAAAACTATATTTGATCAAATTGCGTTGACCCAACTCAATTAAATTTCATTGCATTAATTAATTTTTTTAATGAGTTGGGGTTACACATATTTATTGGATGGAAATCCTGCCTTCAATTAAATTGAGTTCATCCAATGAATCGTTTTTTTGAGCGTATAATTGCCAGTCTGCTTCAAGTTAACAATTGTTAGAAGATGCATCAATAATAAACCTGGTCTCTATTATTCCTCATTCAGTATTAATTTCACTGGTCATAAATTCTGTTTCATGCAAACTTCAATGACATATCATCATATTACAAATAAAAAAAAAATATGTCAGTGTTTTCCAACAAGTGATATTTTTATTTGACCTACCCATTCCTTTGCAGGCCTTACGGATTGCCTTGATGTCTGCCACCACATCAAAGTCCTCATAAGGAGTTACTGTGGGCTGAAATGAAGGTTGTGTAGGAAACATAATGTGTTATGCAATTAAACTATTGCAGTTTTATTCTTTTAATACATTAGAATTACAAGTAGGTTAAGCAGTTCATTTCTTGTCAGATTGTCAAAAGATGTCCATCAGCATGTTTTTGCAAGGTTTGAGCATGAGATCACTGCAGCAGCAGAGTCTGTATGGAGGAGGGGCTCTGTATCTAACACACAGAGCTGAGTCATGGGATCTCTGGGCAGGGACTGGAATAGCGGAAGCGTCCTCTGCCTCGCCCACTGCCATAACAACAATGTGCACTTCTTGATAACACATACAGTTATTCTTTTATAAACATTCCTCTTCCTCTAAGACAAGGTATAACAGCTCAAATCACAGTAGAATACAAGAAATGATAGTAAATAAAAATTACATCTTAAATAAAAATAGTAAAACGTTTTTTTTTTATAAATTATAATCATATTGCGTTTCGATTTTTTAATAAAAAACCTGTACAAAAATCTTAAAATATAAAAAAAAACATTAAAATGTTACTCATTATTAAACTATTTTGCTTTTTGCGTCCGTGAAGCAAACTTTAACAACCAATACTGTTATCTGTTGTGAAATAAACTGAGAATGGTGAGACAAAGGAACAAACTGCAGCTTGTTTTACTCACTTGAACGTTGCCCATCTTGTGATGCTGATGTGAGTCTGTGAATGCGCGAGCTCGCCTGAGACGCATCTTTTTACTCCGCATCCCTGACGTCACTGCTGGTGGCGTCACGTGCGTTTTACATTTTTATCTGATTTCACTTCTGTTTTGTTTAAAACAATCAATAACCATGTTCTCAACAGAAAAGAAAAGTATCATTATTTTAATAAAATGTGTTATTACGGCTTGCTGGCTAATAGCCTCCAGACCGACATATTCTGTATTGAACTGAGATTGTATAAACAAATTATCTTCACCAGGAATGAAACAAATGCGCGTAGGCTAATACAAAATCTAGTGAGCAGAATCATTTGATTTAACACAAGTAAGTCTTTGTTTGTGTCCCAGCAGCATCAACCTACTCGATGCATGAACAGTGCTTTGATTTTATGTTTACCAGAACATTTATGGCTTATCTATGTTTCCTGATAAAGGATATTAAAAAATGTTATATTAAAAGCATTACATTTATTTTTAAGGCAGTATTGGTAAAAGAAATATGGTTAGTTAAATCATTAAATGATATTGTTTTCAATTCTGTTCTACTCTATAAACAAATGCATAGATTGTGTTAGTCCATGTCCTATTCTTTAACATTGAAAACATTTTATTTATTTATTTATTTTTTGACATTGAGAACATTCGTTCATCCACATCACACCAATGTCGCGAACACTTGGCTCATGAATATTAATGAAGGTGCTTCAAGGAAGTTACTAGGCAACGTCACTAAACGTCATTAATATTAATGTCCCGCGCTTTTATTTATCAAAAATACAGGAAATAACTACACATGGAGACTGTAGTATGACTATTTATGCGATATTATATTAAAATGCTTCCCAACTTTATGCTTAAACAAATCATCATGCAAAAGAGTCGGTTGCGTCGTCGCTCGTTACACGCATGCGCATTGTCATTTCTGTCAGCTGACTTCCTGTCTGAGGGAGGGACTGCTGCTAGTGTCCCGCTAATCCTTCAGATCCCGAAAAATACCACGGAGAGGGAAGGGAACGGATTCCGCGCTTATCCGTGCGGACACTAAGTAGGTATGGTCATGTTTTTAAAATAAGATCACGCTAGGACGGAAAGTGTTTGCTTTTCGTCCGGGAAAAAAGGTTTTCATCATCGAAATGACTAGCGAAATTTCGATACAGGTCTCGAGGGAAGATACAGCTAACGAGCTCACTTACTATTAATGACTCTTCGTCAGTGTGAATAATTAATATCAGTTTCAAGATGACGGATGCGCGGTTGGCGATGTAAAACATGCACATTTAGAGAAACATCATGTTTTTCAGTTGGCAGACATCTTGTACTAATTATGCCGCGATTAAACAGCACGGGACGAACACTTCCTGTTCAGCGCTTGTACATTGAGTGAATACTAACATCATTCACCGTTACAGTTTTGTATGGCAGACACTTATATTTGATTAATCTCGCATTTTTATACATTTTGTATCTGAATAGCATGTAGTTTTCCTGTCTAGCCATGCACCAACAGATACACGCTTTAGGTTTCAAGATATGTGACCCTGGACCACAAAACCAGTTATGAGATTGATACATCATCTGAAAGATGAACAAATAAGCTTAAGGTTGATGTATGGTTTGTTAGGACAATATTTTGAATAAATAAATCATAAAAAAAAAATATATATATATATATCACATTTAAATGTGTCCAAATGAAGTCCTTAGCAATGCATATTACTAATCAAAATTAATGTTTGATATACAAATCTTAAAATAGGAAATAAAAATCTTTATATAATTTTTTAATAGGAAAAATAGATAATTTTTACCCATACAATTAGCTACGTATGACTGGTTTTGTGGTCCAGGGTGCTTTTAACATGGGTGAATATATTTATTTTGTAGCTAACTAGTTTTTTATCTCCTAAACTACATTATTTGGGTTGTCACGCAAGCCCAAACAGTTGCCTGCTTTATCTAGTGTCACTTGTAGGGCTGAATGCCTCTCAAATCTTATCAAGGTCTCACAGAGCTCTTTTATCAAGCCAGTGAGTGTCATATTCATTTTCATTGTCCTGTGAATTATAGGAGTGAGGTCCCACCATGGAATGTGAGGTCTGAGGGGCAGCCACCATGATTGGAGGACTGTTCATTTACAACCATAAAGGGGAGGTGCTCATCTCCCGAGTCTACCGCGATGATATAGGGTGAGTGGGTTCATTATGGCTGGAAAATGATCTTAAAACTGCTTCTGACCTCAAGGACCGTACTTGTGAGTTGATAGGGTTTCTCAAAGCCACATAATCTGGAGACAGGCTGGTAACCCGCTCCAATACACACAACAACCACCAAAAGCTCCTCAGAACATCTAACGCTTTGCTAACCAACTTACTCTTAGACAAAACTTATTTTTGTTGTTAGAAATACTATAGACTGGCCTTATTATTAATGTGCAATCTTAGCAGTGTTTAAACTCTATATCCTAGGGGTTATCCTGCTAGGGAAGAGGAAGGATGACAGGATGTTAGAAAGCAGGAAGCATTACTCCATTCCATCACCATAACAAAAAAAATTAAATTTTTCTAGAACCAAAATGAGGAAGTATTTTTCTTTGCTTCATATAACCCCAGATTTTGTCCTCGTATATAGATTTCATCAGTGTGTTTCCATTGCTGTTGTTCGTTTACACATGCAGCCCATGTTTGTCTTTCTCTTTTTCCCTTGTCATTATTCCCCTCATGCTCTTGTCCTTTGTACTGTTTTTCTCCATGTTCATTGTGGCTACTGTAGCACTAGGTAAGCGATCCTATTACAACCAATGACCCAAAAGCATGCAACCAATCACTCTGACGCATGTCATCAGTGACCCCCAATCTAGGGTTGGGCAATATAGCCAAAAGTAATCTATCTGTGTTTAAACCTTAAACCTTTTAGTAAGCCTTCTACATTTTTGGATTTTTTAAATAATATTCCATCATTCTGTGTAACAGAAATGGTTAAGTAAACATAATAGTGCTGTCAAATGATTAAGCGCATCCAAAATAAAAGTTTTTGTGTACATTATATATGCATGTGTACTGTGTATATTTATTATGTATACACACATACAATATATATGTTTAGGAAAGGTTTATAGAGTCATATTCTTATATTTTATATTATATATAAACACATTTAAAATATAAACACATGTTTTTATAGTGTTTTTCTTAAAAGAACATTATTTTGTGTATTGGGTGCAAAAAACGCATACTGTATATTTTTGTATCTCCTGTAAGCTCTGCCTCCTGAAACGAGTTGATTTGTACAAACCTCATCAATTATCATTCTAAAAAAGTGAGGTGTCCTCTGATTGGCCAGCTATCCAGTGCACTGTGATTGGCTGAGTAGCGCAAGCGTGTGGTGGAAATGTTTCGCCCCTTACCATTACGTGATGCTGCATCACGGAGCTATGACACCATAACAATAAAACGCATTACAAACGAGGTATTTGTTGCATCCATTATCATAACTTAATACTTTTCACTCATCGTGTTGCATCACACCTGGTAAACATAACATTATGTCTGGATTTGTGATTGGAGGAACGACAAACAACAAGCACTGCTCAAAACTCACGTTTGAATAGTAAGTAGCAGGTTCTTTCAATAAGAAAACATAACTTCCTTGAAGGTTGTGAGTCAAAAGCGCCAGACTGTTCTTGCAGAGGTAGAATTGTCCCTTTTTCTAGTCTCTGTGCACAGCCAGCATAGACTGCTCTCCAGGTTTTAGGAATCAGTTCAAAAATGCACTGAATAATACTTGTAAAACACTGTTTCTGTTCTGGAACAGTGTTGTGAATACTACATAACCACTGATTTCTAGTTATGTCCTCTTTTGGAAGCACAAAGCTAGCAGTTCTGCTTTCTATGTGTGCACATTTGGGCGGTGTGTGACAATAAACCCACTCTGTGATGTAGAGAAGTGGGGGTGTGTTCAAATGAGCTGTTTTAGGGGGCGTGGTCAAGTCATAACTTTTATAAAGAATATCCCTTTGGTTTTTAAACTTTAATTTTTGCAACTTGCTTGTAACACTCCAAAGACAAGGAACGATTTTAAATGCCATCATATGACCCATTTAAATATATACATGCATGTGTTTGTATTTATATGTACATTATACACAGTACACAAACAAAAACCTTTATTTTGAATGCACTAAAAAGCAACCACGTGCTTATTCTGACTAAAAATGGTACATTTATAAAAGGATAAGTGAAAGAGAGACAAAACTATGCGACTGTCAAAACCCTGGCACACCAAGCTGAATGTAAAGCCATTAAGCAACTACCAGCTCACTTTTTACAGTGATTTCTGCATTAGTTAGGCTCTACTTAGTCTCCATTGGCTGATTTTTGGCTTGTTTGCCATTTTTATTTGCAAAGTAGCGCACAAGAAGAAAAGCTGAAGCAAGCAAAGAGGACCAAAAAAAGGCTGTTATAATTTTATGCTTATTCTACCTGAGCATCCAAATACGCATTCTCTCATGCAGGAGCATGCTAGTTGGACGTTGGCTGTAGTCTTCCCAGTTTGTTCAAGCACAACATTAATGTGATGCAACATGACAGTCGGCTTTCATTGCTGCTGACTCTTAGTCGGTTTGGTGTGTCACTATGTAATCATCATTGTTACCACAAAATAACATGCATAGACTTCCATGTACAGCTAGGAGTGAATGCCCATTAAATCAGTGTTTGGATCAAATGAACCACTGAGGAACTGATTTGTGTAAATGAAGCAAATCTCAAAAAGATTAGGGTTGTGATGCTTTCCAAATGGTCATAAAACATTGCTTTTAGGACAAATGGAGAAAGTGAAACTTTGTGAATTTTGTGTCATCCAAGCATATTGAATGTATTGTGAATATTCATATTGCCCAGCTCTACTGCAAGCATGTCACCTGACATACTTCAGTCAATCAGATATTGTGCAAAATGCAAATGCACCAGCAGCAAACTGAAATTACCATGATGCCCTCTCCCTTTTGATTGCACTCAGGCATGAGTATGTATGGAGTACAAATATCTGCCCAAAAATGTTTCATAAATTACACACTGTGTGAATATCTTCAAAAGAAGTTCTCTATTTGTTTTAGACAGACGAGAGAGACCTTGTTACTTTTCTTGAGGTTTGTGAAGGTTAGGATCAGCAGGGAACATCCTTTAATGCTTTGTTCGCCCGACAGAAGGAGTGTTTGTGTTACAGGGTTTCCTGGCAGATGGTGACCATGTGCTCACTCTTTCTGCCCAACTCCATTATCTCTGCCTTGACCTGACATTCTCCTCCTCCTCCTCTACAGACGCAATGCTGTGGACGCGTTTCGTGTGAACGTGATCCACGCCCGTCAGCAGGTGCGCTCGCCCGTCACCAACATCGCCCGCACCAGCTTCTTCCACGTCAAGCGCTCCAACATCTGGCTGGCTGCTGTCACCAAGCAGAATGTCAACGCCGCTATGGTGTTCGAGTTCCTCTATAAGATGTGTGACGTCATGACGGCGTACTTTGGGAAGATCAGTGAGGAGAATATCAAGAACAACTTTGTGCTGATCTACGAGCTGCTGGATGGTAAGGCTGGTTCAGAAACACACAAACCATTTCCTGACACTGCTCTCCTTTAGTTCGATTGGATCCTCTGTGTGCCTCTGCTAACCGCATTACCTCAAACCAAACTCGCCCTCCTTTAAACGGCATGCTTTCCTGGCAGTCTTCTGCTGTTAGCGGCAAGGTGCGTCTTGAACCATGAGCTGGCCGGGAAACCTCGTCCAACAGCTGAAAAAATAAATGAAACCTGGAGACAAAGTCTGTTTAAAACAGTTCTTGAGTCTCATTCCAGAATCATGATTCGTTATTTCTTTCTGTGTGTGTGTTTGCAGAGATCCTGGACTTTGGGTACCCACAGAACTCTGAGACAGGAGCACTGAAGACTTTTATTACCCAGCAGGGCATCAAAGGACAGGCAAGAATTCATACAAAATCATTTAAGTCTTATAACTTTTTTTTTTTGTCAAAAAATACATATTTCATATATATTCATGAATTAATTTGTTTTTTTCTTCCATTAAAAAGTTATAAAATTTAAATTAATATAATAGCAGTTAAGCACCAGCAGACCATTCTAAAAGAGACTACTTCTAATAAAAGTTTTTAAAATATCATAATTATGTTGAGAACCTCTTTTTCTTGACATCCTTCAAGTCAGGCTATTATTTTAGATGTGTACTTGCCTTCCCAATATTTTACTCTTTAGCCCAAATAAGTAATTAAAAATAATAAACTAAACTTGTTTACATAATATTTTAAACATTTTAATTTTTTTATTTATTTATTAATATTTACATATTTAATGGAAATGTTGAAAATAATTAAAAATAAATTATTTCTTTTTTTTTAACATTTTATTATTTAAAATAGTTTTAATCTTTATTTTTTGCATACTCTGTGCATTTGTGTGTTAAATAATACATAAATATTTTGTTTTTATAAAATGATAAGTTAAGAGTGTTGATTGTTTACATATACATGCTTTTACATGAGACTTTTAGCTCTGGCTTATTAAAGCAAGTGACCGTTCCAATAACACCTGGCCAGTGGGTCATCTTATTCTCATTTTTTTCCCCTTATTTTGAGCTTGTCCATGTTGTCTGTGCAGATTCTAATATGAAACATATCTCTTTTCTTTCTTGCTTTTCCGGACGTGTCTGTCTGCAGCATCAGGTATGTGTAAATGTATTTCATTTTAGCTATTTTTTAAATTACACTCCTTACTTGCCAAACTAATATGACTGTAAAACATATTGTATTGGATTATACTGATTTAGACAAGGATCTTATTCAGAGGCGTGTCTGATTTAGTTAAAAACATAACACCAGAATGTATTTTTTCCATACCTTTTTATAATGTATTCAGAGATCTCCATTAAAATAGTCTTTACTGCTGGCATGGCATGAGGTAGTGGATAAATGAATACATTCTCAGATTACACCATGGTACTAGTGGCCCTAAAGTATTTGGACTTCTATTATGCTTCACAACAGAGTGTGTCTTTCTGAATCTTTGGTGGTCTATTATCATCCTCAGACTAAAGAGGAGCAGTCTCAGATCACCAGTCAGGTGACCGGGCAAATCGGTTGGCGTCGTGAAGGCATCAAGTACCGCCGCAACGAGCTCTTCCTGGATGTTCTGGAGAGCGTCAACCTGCTCATGTCTCCTCAGGGTGAGACTGCACTACCTGAGCACTCGAGAGTATGTGAGCTATTAAAGCCAAACCATTCACATGCTACCGTGTGTCATCCCGACAGGTCAGGTCCTGAGTGCTCACGTCTCCGGTCGTGTGGTGATGAAGAGCTATTTGAGCGGAATGCCTGAGTGCAAGTTTGGCATGAATGATAAAATCGTCATTGACAAACAGGGCAAAGGAGGAACCACTGATGATGCTGGGAAAAGGTTTCTGAGTGCCTAGTGTTGATGCAAAGTTTTTGCTCGTCTGTCTCCTCTCTTATTTGCTTTGAAAATTACGTTTGTCTTTTTGTCTGGATTTTGTGTTTCTTAATCCAGAATTTTCTAAAGTGTTTGATTGTAGAGTGTGTGCTTTATTTTGGTTTTTGAAGCTGTCTGTTTTTGTTGCGTCTCTCTTTCTCTGTGCTACCACAGTGAGTTAGGGGGAAGGTATTGTATCTTTATATTTCTGTGTTCAGTTTTATGTTCATTGTGCTTTTAAACCGTATGAGTCTTTTATTACTCTTTCCATTTAGTTGTTTGTTCATTATTTATATATCATGTACATTGACCATTATTAGCATTTTTTAAATATTACTTGATGTTTTTTCAAATTCCATCTTGCTACTCTTTTTCAAAGCCAGATTGCAGATCATTAAATTACAAAAAATACAAAAATTTAAACAACTGAAGCAATGTACCCTACTGTTCAAAGGTTCGGGGGCTGTAAAATGTTTCTTCTTCTCACCAAGGCTGCATTTATTTAATCAGAATTATAGTAATGACAGTATTGTTACAATGTAAAATAGCTTTCTTTTTTCAATTGTAGTTTATTCCTGTTTATTTATTTATTTTGAAAGCATCATTACTCCATTCTTCATAGTCTCGTGATCCTTCGAAAATCAATCTGATATGCTGATTCACTGATTTACAATTATTATTATATTTTGTAGTGGAAACTATGATAATGTTTCCAGGATTTTTAATAAATGGAGAAAGATACAGCATTTATTTAAATTCTAGAAAATTATAATTGCAATAACTCTGATTCAAAAAAAAAATAAAATAAAATAAGATTAACAATGTCAGTTATTGGCCATAATAAAAAAATGAAACTTTTACTACATCTCTAGTTTTTAAAAGTAAATTAATGAATTTACACAGTGTTTTGTAAGTGGTAATACTGCTTATTCTTGTATTTCATCATCTTTGTTTCTCTATCATCTCTACCAGTGGCAAACAGTCGATAGCCATCGATGACTGCACTTTCCATCAGTGTGTGCGTCTCAGTAAGTTTGACTCTGAGCGC
Organism: Enteromius thamalakanensis; assembly: GCA_032357475.1. Classification (NCBI taxonomy): domain Eukaryota; kingdom Metazoa; phylum Chordata; class Actinopteri; order Cypriniformes; family Cyprinidae; genus Enteromius; species Enteromius thamalakanensis. Next base: position 1,677,784 of record JAUCMT010000047.1, read on the forward strand.
AGCATCAGTTTCATTCCTCCTGATGGAGAGTATGAGCTCATGAGGTCAGTTCAGCATCCGCCTGTTTGTCTTCATACTCAGTCTTACTCTGTCTGACACATCCTTAATCTGCATGTGCAGGTATCGCACCACTAAGGACATCATCCTACCCTTCCGGGTCATTCCACTGGTTCGAGAGGTTGGCCGCACAAAGCTGGAGGTCAAAGTGGTCATCAAATCTAACTTTAAGCCCTCGCTCCTGGCACAGAAAATAGAGGTCAGTTAGAAGACAATACATCAACATGATGTTAAATTTCAATGTGTATGTGAGGTGATATATGAGGTGAATTTTTGGAACAGGTGCGTATTCCCACGCCTCTGAACACTAGTGGAGTGCAGGTGATCTGTATGAAAGGAAAAGCTAAATACAAGGCCAGTGAGAATGCCATCGTGTGGAAGTAAGTGTCACTGTCGTCATCTCTGCGTTTGGTGTTTGTGTGTGTATGTACTCATTCATCTCACCCCATCTTGTCTGCTCAGGATCAAACGCATGGCAGGGATGAAGGAGTCTCAGATCAGTGCGGAGATTGAGCTGCTGCCCACTAATGATAAGAAGAAGTGGGCCCGTCCACCCATTTCCATGAACTTTGAGGTGAGTGTCTTATGTCGATAAACGCCATTTTCCACATAAAGGTTGCACAATGTTTTCCCCCCCCCAACGTTTTGGAAAAAGAACCTTCTGAAAAAGTTGTTTGTCCACCTTATGATGCCAAATAAAGTATTATGTTAATAAAGACTCCACTACAAATATATATTTACAAACTTGTTTTGCTAATAAATTAGAAAAAATGTGTTTTTGTCAAAAAGTTGAACAACAGGGTTGAGTGAATTTATTTTTAAATATTTGAGATTTGCGGTACTTTTGTAACTAAATACAATACATCCTTGGATATTTTGAGACCTTTATTTATGTAATTGTAATTTAGAAATACATATAAATATTGTTATCGTTTTTGGATAGTTTAAATGATCAGCCAAATGATAAAAAAAGGATAACCATAAACAATGTATTTTATAACACTGTGAAATAAACAATAGAGCATAATATGACACGGTAGATTTTTATTATTTCCATGTGACGTATATTATAATATCTAACATTAAAAAAATGTGTAATGGTACATTCAACACCAGACGCTATCCGCGCATAATTGGACACTTGAACATTTTGTGTTTACTCGCTTCATTCGCTTCACACGCGATTTTGCGCCATAGGATGGGCTTCTGCCAGGCGCTTCCAGTCTCTGTAGTGGTTAGACATGAGGTAAAATTTATCTAACAGGCAAACTTTGGTTTAACGAATCTAGCATTTATTTCCTCTTTATTCCCGTTTCTATTAACGTACGAAGATGTGTTGTAAAGCTCCTCAACATGCAGCGACAATGATTTTGTCCTCCATAGTTTACAGTAATTTACTGTACGCTTTACAGTAATCACGTCATTACTAGAGCAAGCTCCTGATTGGTTAATGCGTCGCAAATTATTATTCCAAATTTGAGCGTCACGTGCGTCAAACGCGTGAATCGCTCCATTCACTCCGCACCGCAGGATGTCTAATCGCGTCTTTGCATTGACTTAACGTGTAAATCACTCAAATAAGTCAACTCAATAAGTTGACTTTCAGGGTTGAATTAATTGATATTTTAACAGTTTTATAAGGGTTTGCTGTGCTGCTTTTACAACTAAAATACCTTTGGATGCAGTTGATTTGTGCAATTTCAATTCATCATTAAATATATATAAAAAAAATCAATTTTCAAAGTATTTACCTACTTAATTCCAATGAATTAAAGAGTGTTTTGTTTTTTAATTACATGTTTAGGGTAGGATTGTACCTTAGATTAAATACATTTATTTTATATATATATATAAAATTCTTATTTCGTGTATAACAGATAATAATCTGAAATATCAGTTCTTTTAGCAGCACACATCTGATGCATTACCTACATTATCTTTTTCGCTCTCAGGTTCCGTTTGCACCCTCGGGTCTGAAGGTTCGTTACCTGAAGGTGTTCGAGTCGAAACTCAACTACAGTGACCACGATGTCATTAAATGGGTGCGATACATCGGACGCAGCGGGATCTACGAGACGCGCTGCTAATAAGCCGCTGAGCAGAGGGACCAGCTCTTAATCTCCTATAAATATACTATGTTTCCCTCCTTTTCCCTCTCAAGATTTGTGGATGAATTAAAAAAAAAAAAATATGCAAAATGTGAATCGTAGTAACCTGTACGTGTTTGTACGAGTGCTGTAATGAACCGATCCAGTGGAGAGCAGTGTGTGTGTCTGTCGTTCAGTCAAAGCCCAGCTTCCTGATTCGCTGTAGTCGGTCTTACGGGGACCACTCTCCATTTTGTTGGTGGTTATTCTTCCATTGGTCATACTCTTAGTATCGTATCTCTGTGACTGTTTAGTTCAGTATAAATATATAATGAGAAAAAAAACATTGTGTCGGCGTGTATTTATCAAAGACTCCTTTTTCTTCAAATTTCCCACCATAAATATCAAAACATTATTATTATATTAGTATGCTTCACTAAGAACTTTATTTGGACCATTTTAAAGGTGCCCTTTTTATTTTCAAATGGTTGTAAAATGAAGAATGGCCAAATATTATTTTATATATAATCATATATAATACAGACTGCAGTTAATTATTTACATGAGAATTCACACAATAGGGAAAAAAAATCAAGATTAATCTAAAAACTGTCTGGTTATATTATATTAAATGTATGTGGTAATGGATTACATTAGGTTTTTTGACATAAATTTTGCAATCCATAATCTACCCAGCACTGCACATCTATATATTTCATATTTGTACTGAGCTGCATTTCCAATAAGTAAACATGTTACATCTTGGTAATAAATTAGATGGTAATACAAAATACAACACCCCTTGTACATTAGACACTATTTATTTGTCCTCTGTTGACATCCTGTACAATCAAAGGCTCACAGGATAAGGGAAGGCAAAGTTAATAAAATAATCATCTCTCCTAGAGTCACTTAATTTGTGCAAAGGACAAGTCAGAGGCTGGGAAACAGACATTACCATGAAAACGAAGCATTAACTATTTGCATAATAACAGCTCAATTCTGACATCAGTGCAAGTCTGGACAGCAGTTTGTTGAGCCTCTGCCTCTCGTCAAATTATAAAATAAGACAATAGACTGTAGATGTTACAAATACCTGGTGGAATGGTCTCAATTAAACCACATACTGCCTAAAACTGACCATTGCATATCCATTAATGTCCATAAAAAGAGTGACAAAGCTCTTCAAAGTGAAGGTTAAGGGTTAAACACAACTTAAGCTTAAAACATCATTTTGTCCCTTTGCAGATTTTACTGATACTCCGGACACAGACTGCTGTATTTAACCCTTTTTTTTTTTTTTAAGTGGTTTTGCTCCTGAACAATTATCAACAGCTCTGGTGGTCTGATTTCAAAACGTGCAAGACTCATTTTGCAGAAACAAATTACGTAATTATCAAGCATCAGTCCAACGATCTTAACCAAACTTGGAAAACTAGCCCTTCAAACTAATTTTAGGATATTCATTAAGAGCTCTTTGAAAGAAAACAATCACAGTGAGAGAGACACAGGGCATTGTGCGGTGATAAAATGACATACTTTCATTGTTTTTTACAGTAAAAACAGACAACTCTTTTGGTTACTTAAGCATGTTTTTGAAATTCAGTGTTCAAATTCGAAATTCTGATCTTTACTAAAGCATGACACGCCATGCATCCACTCAATCATGCCTGTTTAATATTGGCATATTTTTCTAATTTGTAGAATTATTAACCACGACAACACTGTTTATGCACCTTGTAATACACACAATTAATTTTTTAGCTAATTTTTCAGACTTATGAGATGCCTAACAATTATATATTACGATAAAAACGTTAAAAGTGAACTTAAAATCGAAATGCATTAATACCATGTGCACTCGTTTGCCAATCCAGCGTGATTCAAGACGGGACGCTGGAGTTCGAATACTCGCATCCCATCGCTGACAATATGACTTAAAAACCCCTCGAGTTGGAGCAGACTCGGTCACTAACGTTCTAGACGTCGCTCCGTTTTAACCCTTCAAGTATGTTAGTACACAGAGTGAAACCGATGGATAGTGTAAGGATTGCTTCGTTTCTGAGGTTGGATTGCCAGTATTGGAAGACAGATGCGTGGTACGCTGGGACACTCTAATCTTCGTCGTCCTCCTCGTCTTCGCTGATGGCCTGCCCGCGGGCGGCGTACGTGTAGCCGGAGAGAGCGCTGCTGTGGTGTGACGAGGGCGAGGAGGGTGGGGAGGTTTTGTTGAAGAAGGGCAGACGGAAGGTTGGAGACGGGGACCGCTCGCGTGTAGGACTGCTGCTGGGGCTGTGCCGCGGACTGATGGCCTGAAGCATTCGCCCTTTACCCTCCTTCAGCATATGCTTCTGTTAGAGAGGAAGAACAATACATTGACAATAAGAGACCTGGGTATTTGTGATAAACTGATACCCAAGAAGGCCATTAGGGCTTTTATCTTTAGATTCATGACTTTGAAACAGCGCTTCTGAACTGGAAAGTTTAGACTAGTCTCCAAAGTTTGTCATATCATTTTGTTCTTTAAGACTGGTCAAATTTATTTTGTTTGGTTGCATTAAAAAGTAGATTAGTCTAAGATAAATCCAAAATACAGGACTAATTACCACTTGGTTAACTGCTTAGAAGCTTTTGGTTTCATGTACTTGCATTGTGTATGTTTCTGGCAATCCCAGAATGCACTGCTAAGTGTACGGTTGGGGGGAAATTTTTTTCTTGGGAAATCAAACCAATTAGCTTAGCATTGCTAGCTTTACCAGTGTCATTCAATACTGACAAGTAGATTCGCACTTTTAAAAAATCTGCCATATTGCATTTTCCCAAAACTCCTCCTCCTAGGCTGTTGGTCTGATTCCCACAAAATGTGGCACACATCATCCTCAGACCATCATGACAATAAGTTCTTAAAGGAGTCATACAAAGCCAATTTTTCACAAGCTAATATGATTCTTTAGGGTCTTAATAGAATAGTTTGTTTTAAGATTTCTCAAAGATAGATAAAAAAAAAACCCGCTAATTTTCCTCTGTCAATAACAGCTCTTTAGAAATCACTCTGTTCTGTGTACTTCCCCTTTAAATCTTCACGAGCTCCGCTGACTCCGCCCCTCTTTTCAGAGGCACTCTCTGAGGATCTTTTTTTAGCTGTATTCATAGTGAAACTTGCTAATTAGCACTCACTGCTTCTGTAGGTGAGGCTGGATCATGAATAATTCACGTGAACATAAGTGCACTTCGGTTGATCAAGGGTGCCTTTTCCTTCAGAACCAAACGTAACGTTAATCCTCCGCGTCTTCAGTCTCTCAGATGTCGAGGGTAAATCACTACTGCTCTGTTTATTAATACATTCAACAACAAAACACCTCAATCTCTCAGAAGTCTTGCTTGTCTATGCATCTCGGTCTGATGACGGCTCACTCAGGGCGGGTCTGAGGTAAGACACCAGTTCAGTCTGTGTGACACGTTGCTGTCAATCAACTATTGTGGGTGTGGCCTCTGTCGGATGACACCTTTAAGAGTGTTTGTTACTTTAGAAAGTGTTTAAAAAGGGTTCCTAATCACTTTGTCTTAGAAATAACAATCGTTTGATCTTAGTTAGAACTTTCTCATAAATTAACGGTGTGCTTTTGAGTCTATCAGAATTATATAAGCAACAAATGTTAAGGAAAAATCATACCATCACAGGAGAGGACTGTAATCCCTTGAAGGTTTACTTTGACATATTGCCCTCTGGAAGAAGATTCAGAAGTACAAAATGTTCATCTAACAGATATAAATTCAATTTTATTCTAGAGGCTATTTGTTTTTTTACAATTCAAAGTTTTTGTATGTTTTTTTTGTGTGGGTGATTTATTTAAGAAGCATGTTGTGTTATTTTTTCTGTTCTATAGGGTTTTTTTTATTATCACTTCTTGCACTGTTTATGTGATATTTTGTGTCTGTTATATGACGCCACTATAAGCAACTCAAATTGCCCCATGTGGTATTAATAAAGTTCTTAACTTAAAAATCATAGCATATAATTGACTGATATGTGGGAAACTAGATGCATTTTGGTTTGTCCTTTAAGAATATTAGCACAACACATTTTCAGCCTCCACAAGAACGTATGAAGAGATATGTGCTATGCATCGGTATATAAATTGATATGAGCTGATTCCTTGATGTCAGCATTAAGCTCTCCTGCTCAGCATCCACTAATCTTCCCACAGCATCACGCTGACTAATCACAGATAATGGGTGGATTTGAAACACTGTGTTTCTAATAGCCACATCGGGGCGCTGGTTAATGATCCCAGATCACGCAGGAGGGGAGACACCTCTCTGACTGATTATCTGCTGTATAAAGATAAGAAGACTAACCCCACAAAGGCTATCCACAGGTATTTGCATGTCAAATCTGGGATTGTCTACAGAAAGTCGGTAAAGTTATGTTGGAATCAAGCTTGGGTAAAAAAATCCTGGAATTTTCTTTCTCATTCAGAAAAAAAGACATACTAATGTTTAATATACGGAGTCTCAGTCCACACAGAGCATTTATAGAAACTCTGTGTAAGAGAGATAAGAGAACAAACATTCAGTCATCATTAACTCGCCCTCATTCCAAATGAGTTTTTTTTTAGTGGAGCAAAAGAAGACAGTTCAAAGAATGTTGCCAATCAAACCAGTGACATTTTAGTAGCAATAGTAGATGATGACAGAATTATTTTGGGGTGAACTATCCATTTAAATGAAAAAGGATCACAAAGCATCATGATTCTTTTACAAACCATGAGCAAATAACAAACGACCAGCCATATTTACACATTTGTCCCATCCTAATGAGCAACAATGTGAACTGTATCTGTGTGCAAATATTAGCCACTTAAAAAAGGGCCTTTACATGCAGAAGTATGAAAACTGTGATTTCAAGTTAACCTGAATTTAAAGGGGCAGCTGCGTATGTAAATTAAATTACATAACTGCTGCAAGTCCAAGAATCTTACAAGAAACCTTGATTTTGTGTATCGGGCAAAATGACTCATCTAGCATTTGCAAGCAAAAAAACATTAAACAGTACAAAAACGGTGCTAAGCAGTGCATAATATAACTGTACAGTCCTATTTGTAATGCATAACTTGGACAAACATATTTGTTATATTTTGTTACAATTCTCTGAAGGTGAAAAGGGCTGCAAACGATCTCTTCAGTAGTTAAAATTCAGTAGATATGCCTAGTTATGCAAACATCATAACTCTAATGAGAAGGCAGACATCCCATGAGCCTTTTATCATTATTAGGATCTTTGCTCTTCACAGTCTGCTACTGAAATCCTCCAGAGATCCCAACATTCTCTTGCACTGAGTCCAGGTCTAAAGATCACTGCTGGTTATTTCTGTTTTGAATTACTGCCGTTTTCTTTTCATTCTAGTCCAAACATCAAATCTTACGTCTTACTCTCCTCTGGTTTTGCTCTTTTATTCTGCCGGTTCCTACAGGTCTCACTCTGCGGTGGCCTTTGAGTGGTTTTTCACCACTCTCTGAGTGGGAGTCTGCACACAAACGTAGTTCGCACTCGAGCCAAATACAAAAGAGTCTTTTGGGCAGACGAAGGGAAAATCCTCTTGAGGTGCCCACAGACGGGGGCTACAGCTGTACAGAGGCCGCGTGGGGTTACGGTGCTATGGTGATAGTGAAAGGGCCATATTTCAGTATCGGTTTGGTACAGTGTGCTATCACTGGGCTTATTTGTAAGCCTTCCTGGAAACAGCCATTCGGTGTTCCTAATATGAAGCCTTTAAATTTCACATTCAGTATTGTTCGGAAATGTTGTGTTTTTCTAACGCAGCAGGAAATGTATCAAACATAGAAACGCATATGAGCGTTCACATTATGCTTGCCTCTGAGATGAAGGGATCCTTCCTGTCTCCTCTGTTTTACAAAGTCACATGCCAAAATACATTTTAACGCTTTATTCTTGACAAGAAAAAAGCCTCATTTCCACATGCGCAACACGTATGGTGTGAAACTGCATTTTTATTAATTATTCTGGCTGGTTTCCTGCCTTTCGGATTATAATCACACTAAAAAGAGGAAAATATGGGAGAATTAAATAAAAAGAGGTTAATATGTTGGATCAACACTTGGCACAGCTCAACTCTCTTTGTTTCTGTGCCAGTTTTTAGTAGAGCAAGGTATGGAGTTTTGGATCAGGATCAAGTATCCACGTGTCCAAAACAAAAGTTGATTACAGCAAAAATGACAGTATGGTGCTTCAGGACCCAAAAATGAGCCAGAATAATTAATAATAAATTATTGAATTTTAGGGACATTTTTATTTATTTTTGTATAATTTTGAATAAATGTGTATATTATTTGTATACGTTTTTTTTTTAGAATAAAATTCGATGCTCATCATGTCTGCATTTACTCGTAGTATTGTGAAATATTATTATAATTTAAAATAACTTATTTATGTGCAGAAACATTCCATATTACTCTGAATAGTTCAAACATATGACATTTTTTTCAGGTGTTTAGGTGTGTTGCGCGAGTAGATGTTCCAATGAATAGCATTTTTTCTGAATAAAATTCTGAACTTGCACCTATTCGTAATAAAATACCATTCAAAATACTTTTTTGCAGTAATATATATATATATTTATGTGACAACAAAACAGTCGTAAGTGTTAATTTTCCAAAATTAAGATTTCTACATGATCTGAAAGCTGAATAAATAAGCTTCCCATTGATGTATGA
>JAUCMT010000047.1:1686762-1699151 GCA_032357475.1 Enteromius thamalakanensis
CTCAGACCCGCCCTGAGTGAGCCGTCATCAGACCGAGACGCAGAGACAAGCAAGACTCCTGAGAGATTGAGGTGTTTTGTTGTTAAATGTATTAATGAACAGAGCAGTAGTGATTAACCCCAGAATACAGATAAAAAAAGATCCTCCAAGAGTACTTTGGAAAAAAGGGCGTGGTCAGCGGAGCTTGTGAAGATTTAAAGGGGAAGTACACAGAACAGAGGGATTTCTAAACAGGTGTTTATGACAGGGTGAAATGAGCGTTTTTTACACCATCTATATTATAACAAACTATATTACAAACTTTCCATTAAGACTCTAAAGAATCATATAAGCTAGTGGAAAATTGGCTTTGTATGACTCCTTTAAAGCTTTATTTTACAGATTTGTTTTATACTAAATATCTTTTTATTTAAGGATGTATTGTGAAGTACACTTGTTTTGTGTGCTGCAAGGTCACATGGCATTTAACAGCAGGGATGTGGTTTTCAACCAAGCTTTATTAATTTATTAAAATGAAGAAAGATCAAACATTTGACTGGTCACATCTAGGAGCGCACTGCTTCCTTAAAAAACTATTTGTACCACATCCTAATTTGTCCTAATTGAACCATCAGATTTATAATTAAAACACCAAACAAAGTGAGTCGGCCATCTCTTTTGTCACCCTAAGGCCTCTTTCATCTGAGTTTTCATGCCTTTAAATGTCAGTGCTAGGGAACTCCATTACCAGTGACATTTCAACATGTGTGTGCAACACGTTCAGAATAGATGAGACTAACTATATTCAAAAGCCATATCGCTTCATTTTAGGGTCAGTATCATCTTAGGTGTAATTGAATGTTTTGTAATAGTGTTCTTTTTGTTTGTTTCCAACATTACTGTAACCTATAGGCCTGATGTCATATCTATAGCCACAAATCTGCCCTGTTTGTGGTACCAGGATGTTTTTATGTATTTTAGTTGTTTGTGTAAAAGTCATTTTGGCCATCTGCCAGTATGTCCAATGTGAATCCTTCATATACAACTTTTTTCAGTGGTACAGTCAAATAAAACTTCAGCACTTGTGTTTTTCTTTAAATTGGGCAGAAATGTTACATTTTTAGTTGTCAAGAATATACATACTGTATATATATATATATATTATTTTTTGGTTGGTTTGATGTTCAGTTTACTTTTGATAACAGAAATCATTTAAAAGTACCACTATTGGCCTTCTGTCTTGCTGTATACAAGGTTTCCTTTTTGTAATGGGTTTCTTTATGGTCCTCATTCATTGAGACCAAGAATGGTGTGTGTATAATAAGTTTTCACTTCAGAAACTAGGATCAGAAATATTTGTCAGTTTCAGGGTCTTGATCTACTCCATTAAAATAGCTGTCTGATTCAAAGGACTGACATCCAATTACTGAAAAAATGCAGAACCTATATGTTTGCCGTAGATATGACAAGTGTACAATTTACGTGTTATAAAAGAGAAACCAGATGGAGCCACTTATTCAATGCTACCTCTATTTCCTGTCATGCTGACATGTCTTTTTCATATACCCCAGTATCTGATCCTTAAGGTTATTACAAGAATTTTAAACTCCTAACTTTGTGCATCGTTCAGCCTTGTTCAGTGGCAGACTCAGTCAAGATTCTCTCCAGGGACACTTGAGATGAGATACAAACACAAGTGACAAGCCTGAGCTTAGCAACTGTAGCACAGTGTTTGATAAATGGATAAAACAAGCACATCTGAAATCACTCGCACAGGATCCTCCAAGGAATAGCACAGATTTGTTAATTCCAGTTTTGGTAAATTCTCCCACATCTTGGTTGTTTGCAGGAGGGCAGCAGTGTCTTATGAAGGTTACAGGTCAAATCTTTGTAACACGAGTAATATTTTGTATGATTCATGCATGTTTTCAATCTCTAGTTCTTTGACTGATGGATCTCATTCATGTTCTGAATGAGACAACACAACAGCCTCAAATATCAAAAAGCAGCGTTCAGGTTTAACATGACGCATGTGCTGCATCTGAGAGAGTTTGCACAAACACTCTTTCTATCATATGCTGTTTTGGGGGTCTCTTTGAAGCCTACCCTTGTGTGACCGTACTTGCACAAATTGATTTCCAGTGAATCCCACAGACGAATCGCTGGCCTGTTCCCGCTGTTCAGTGCTTGCATGGCAGTGTTGTACTCAAACACTTTCAACTGCTTAACATGAAGACTAGTCAAACGTTGCATCTTATTATTACTTGCCGTTGTTGTGGTTAAACCTAAAAGGGATAGAAAATGTTCTTGTAGCTTATCCGTCAAAGCAATGGCTCCAATTCTCTGTAGCGAGCATGTTTGCACAAGCTTCTGCATGTAAATGCATGGATTATTTTACATGAAAAATCAAGTTTGTTTAAAAGGAAAGCAGGGAATTAAAATAATCACCTAAAACAGGAACTCTGTTGAAATGAGGTTTATATTTTAGTGTGCCTGCGCATCTCCTCTCACCGTAGTTCGAACCAGATTGCAACATGTTTTTGTCCAGCTAGGTGTGAATGTGCAAGAGACAGAAGCAGAATTTTAAAGCAGCACATTTGAGAAGCTTTCCCTCATTAGAGGATGCATGGTGAAAAGAGGCCTGTAGCAGCGCTACTGGTGTTCCTCTTGTTTATTCTTTTACCCGGCACTCTGACAGAGAGCTTGGCATGCCCTGTTTGTATGTGGAAGAAAGATTAGGTCCCTTTCTTGCCTTTTCCTCAGCGCCTGTGGTTACTTTCAGAATGTAGTGGAGAATTTAGAGCACAAACCGCATATCCTCTTGAATATAAATTGCTATTCTCTGAATTTTTAAAGGAGGGTGAAAGAGATAAATAAATCTCATTTTCTGTCCCAGCAGAGTTCCCTCTGCTCAACTTTGTTTGTACTTTTCCCCCTGGCCTAAAACTCTGGCACGGAGGAAATTCATATAGAGCTCCACTTGATTCACTGGGGTACTTCATCCTACACTGAGAACTGTCATTATTTGCTCCTCCTTCCTCGTTTGGTGTTCTCTTCTCTTCTCTAGAACAGATGTAAAAAAAAAAGTGTTTTGGGAACACATTGACTTAAAATATGTGTTCAGACAGGTTAGACAAGATTCTTAAAAGTTTAAAATCTATATTTTATTTATGTGTTTATTTGGCATTCCTTTGAGCTGAATTTTTATTGAGCTTTTCTTTGAACTCTTTTACTGTCAACAAGTGTCTTTTTTGTTTCTATGTTTGTTTGTTTTTTCAAAAATGTATAAGAGAAACATCTGCAAACATTGTGCATTGACACAGTTGATAGTTAAATGAAACTGCTCTGGAGAATTGATGCAAGTTTTTTGGTTTTCTTCGGTGTGAAACTACTGAGAATGCAGTGGTGTTAATTCTACATCTCTACATTCATAAATGCACCTATAATCTCCATTACTGACTGCTCATGTCCCTCTTAACCTATAATAGCACTCTTTCCCTTGAGAGAACACTGGATGGCCACTTAAGGCTGTTTCTATACGCAGAGTTATATCAATTTTCTGACATGCTTAAGCAAAGGGTGAACCAGGCCAGTATGCGAAAATAGTCTTCTCTATGATTGATTAGATTGTCTGACCACAGAGCAAAAAAAAGGAATCAGAAGTGTTTGAGAGGCCCTAAAAAAGTCAATAACTTCTCATTTATATATTTCAATTAACTGAAAATGAAACACAGTCAAAAATAATAAAATGAACAATTATAGTCACTTGTATGCACAAAAATGTTGTAGAGATTTAAACAGCTCATTATACCAGAATTATGAAGTTATTTATGAATGGACATTTTAAAACTCATCAGATTAACTGTAATTTTAATTTTATACCAAGCTATTTGATAAACATGCAGCCCAAGATAATACTTACCGAATGCCATAAACATGGTAGTTTCATGAATAAATAAATGAAATGATTTGTGTAGGCTATATAGTGAGGTGTGGGAGTGTCTAATAAATATCAGGAGTGTGTGTTTGTGGGTGTGTGCATGTATTATTCAGTAACTGCTCTAGCGTACTGCTGTTTTGATTGGCTGTGTTCGTTCCTCTGAGAATGATGTCTGGTTCAGATAAAAGCCCAGTCAGTTTTTTTTTTTGCTTTGGAAGGTTGCTGCTAGGTCATGCCCGATTAGTAGTCCTCAAGCACAGCTCCATGGGAAGTGTTAAAAGCAGCGTTTATGCCAGAGTGAGCAGTATTTTTCTCCTCCATAACTGTCAAGGCTGGACTTTTAATTGATCCAGTGATGATTTTCTCCCCCACTTCCTGAAGACAGGATTTATACTTCAGCTAAAAAAGTATACCCTTAACTACGCATACCTAGTTCTCATATTATCCAACCATTAGTCATGATGTAAATTAAATTTCTATCATCTTTACAAACCCCAGTTACTCTAACATAAGTAACATTTCTGACCAGTGGTGCTCATAAAACTTAGTGATAGAAAGCCATCATCAGTTCTCACAACAGAGAACCAGTACGCTCCTCAATAAGGGAAGATAACTGAAGGATAAATAGTTTTAATTTTCCTCTCCACAGCTTCACTGAAAGCAAAAACATAAATTCTTCAGATAGACTGGGTGATCGAGATGATCCAGAAAGGTTCATCTTTGGGGAATTTTAAGGCTAAAGAGATTTCTGAGTGATTTTAAAGTAATTCACTACTGCTTGTATATTATGCTGAATTTATTGGCAGTATTAAAAAGCATCAGGTCACCGCTTAACATTTGCTATGAATGATTCCTCAGGATAATGTTGCATGTTAAAGAAAGGTAATGCTATTACATTTGTTTTGATTTCACCTGCCAGGCAACTCAATGTCAGGAAAAACCATAAAGACTTCAACTGAGAAACTCTTAAACTATCTTGGGGTGGTATTTATTTATTTATTTTTAGATCTTTAAAACAGTCATACAAAGCCAATTTTCCACAAGCTTATATGATTCTTTAGGTTCTTAATAGAAAGTTTGTAATGTAGTTTGTTTAATCAAAGATAGTGTAAAAAACGCTAATTGTCTCCTGTCAAAAACAGCTGTTTAGAAATCACTCTGTTCTGTGTACTTCCCCTTTAAATCTTGACCCCGCCCCTCTTCTCCGAAGCACTCTCTGAGGATCTTTTTTTTAGCCGTATTCATAGAGAAACTTTATTAGAAAAGGCGATTTGCAAAGATTCATTAAAAGACATTATACTTACTACTTCTGATCATCAATGATTCTCGCTAACATAAACGCATTTCAGTTGATCAAGGGGGCGTTTCCCTTCAGAACCAAATGTAATGTTAATCCTCTGCGTCTTCAGTCTCTCAGATGTCGAGAGTAAATCACTACTGCTCTGTTTATTAATACATTCAACAACAAAACAACTCAATCTCTCAGGAGTCTTGCTTGTCTCTGTGTCTCGGTCTGATGACGGCTCACTCAGGGCGGGTCTGAGGTGAGACACCAGTTCAGTCTGTGTGACACGCTTCTGTCATTCAACTATTGTGGGAGTGGCCACACCGACATGCATTTAAGAATGGCTTGATTTCAAAAGTGGCAACTTATTTTTTTATTAAATTAACAGCTTGAAAAAGTGCATGTGGCAGCGGATGACCCCTTTAAAATGATTGACATTCATCAAACCACTCAATAAATTGAAGCGAATTCTGGATCTGCTAATAACATCAAATCACAGCAGCTGACTGTTACTGAAGTTGACACGTTCTGTCAAATAAGGCTGTAGAGCTATCATACATTTTTCTGAGAGGTTTCATTAAACCTTAACTTACAGTAGCAGTGGAGATTGTTTGTTAAAAACAAAAAGACCACAATTTTACCACCTCTTTGTCTTAAAGGAACAGTTCACCCAAGAATAAAAAAAATGTATTCAACATATGCAACGCAGATACATTGTTTTCATTCAGATTTAAGCATAAAGAGCGTAAACAGCGTACGGTGCTACTGACACAGAACTGCAGACAATGTTGCACGATACTTTCCAAAATGGTGCTATAGGGTGATGCAGAGAAGACAAATTGTTGAATAAAGTTTTTTTTTTCTTAATGCACAAAAGGTATTCTTGTAGCTTTGTAAAATTATGGTTGAACCACTGACAGAATTTTTTTCCCTTTAACCACTGATGCCTGGACCCTGATAACTGCTGTCTGCTGGTATATTTCTACATAAAATAGGCTATTTTACCTGAAATGTGTAGTTTTATGCTTAAAAGAATATTGCATCATAAATGTAACAAAATGCTAACATCAAACTATTCTAGTCACATCCCTGATGTTATTATGATATGAGTGGCGAGAGGCGTAGGGCATTCAAACTCAGTCAGTACAGGATGCAGAGTTTGCAGTTTTAGGATATAGCTATTGTTAAAGAAATACTCACCAAAGCCCCCTCGGGTCCAAACATCTGCAGGAAGTTGCCGATGAACTCGCGGGACTTCTCTTCCCATTTCTGGATCAGGTCGATGCTCTTCTCCTCCACCTTCTGCACAAACTCTTTACTCTTCTCCTCCACGTCCTTCACCTTCTTCTTCACCTTGTCCACACGCTCCTGAAGGTTGTACTTCTTTTCCTGCATGTCGGTAATAATGCACATGCACTCAACATTCAGTAAAGTGACTAAAAAACATCTAATATCTGCTATCGAATCTTAATCTTGAGACCATTTTCTAGTAGTAAACCGAAGAACACTCACATTAATGAAGCTGACATTGAGCTCTTTTGCAGTGTATCCACGTTGAAGATTTCTTCTGACGTAGACGTCATAATCTCGTACGATGCGTGTGATGATGTCAGAGGTGGAAATACCCTCTGTGCGTTGGGTTGGTGCAAACATTCCTGTGGAAGGTTTTAAATATCAGCAGTTAACAATAAGGACATTATGTAGATTTTTTTGTCATTACCAACTACTATACATTTGAAATTCATGGGTTTATTTCCCTTAAAGTTTAAATATTGAGCCTCTCAGGCAGCACAGCCCTGCAAAAAGGCTTATCTTGGTATTTTTGTCTTGTTTCTAGTCAAAATATCTAGAAATTATTAAATGAAGATGCATTTACTAGATAAGCACAATGACACAAGAAAATCCACCTTGTTTCAAGAGGAAAAATTAAGTGTTTTACTTAAAATAAGTAAATTACAAATATTTTACATACCTTTTACTCATTTTAAGCAATTTTCACCTCAGTTTATCTAGCAAATAAGTCATAATACAAGATTTTTTTATATTTTGTGTGGTCCATTTAGATTCGTCAATCTCCTTCCAGCTCAACCAATAGCACAAGTTTGGGGGTGTGGCTACAGTAGCAGGAGGAGCCAGACAGGTCATGGAAGAAAAAATTCTGATTCTGATTAAAAAAAAAATAGCGATGCATTTACGAGACGAAGGGATTTAATATCCGTTTTGGTTTCAATCGATATTCATCTCGACAGGCAAGCTCAACTTTGGCCAGATCAAATTTCAAGATATTGTAAGTATTAATCCCAGTAGCATTTGCTTTATTTCTTTAGTAGCACAGAATCTGTATATTTCACCTTTAAAGTGTCAAGTTCTTCAGTGATTGTAGTTTATACTCTTGAAATGTCTGATTTAAAAACACTTAAAGCTGTTGTCCTCACCTGCTTCTTTGATGTGCTTGTAAACATCATCACTGTCAGCTGAGGAGTATGGGATATCATCATGGGCCACAAAGTCAATCTTAGATATAAAAAAACACAGTCTTATGTTACATAAAGACACAATTGACTAGCTCAACCCTTGCTTCCCATTTTACTTCCTCCCTCTAACAAAAATATGTGTTTATATAACGCAGGAGTACTATACTGCTTAGTTCTCCCTTGTCTTACCCGATGCTTGGTGAGGAACTCAGGTGAGAGAGTCCATGGAGCATTGCGGACCACCTCGTCCACATAGCGGCAGTGGCTAATCGCGTCATAGCGCTCATCCTCGTTCATGACCGTGAAGCCCTTTAACTTATGTGTGAGGTCATCACTACACACTGCAGAGACCGAGAGAGAGGCGCTAAATGCAGCACTGACATTAAGACAGAGTCTGTGCTAAATGATCAGAATGATAAACAGTTCACTATGTGTGCTCTGTACTGCACCTGCTCAGGTTTACTTACCACCTACAATAAGATGAGTGTTTGGGAAAAGGCATTTAGCCTGCATGAGAGCGCGAGCATGTCCTGAGTGGAACATGTCGAAGATGCCATCGGCGTACACACGTACAGGCCTGTCGACTGGAAACAACAAGAAGGACATCAGCTCTCGTGGCATCAAGGGAACATTTCAAGTGAGTATGAAAGGTAAACAACATAAAGCAAAATGATTGAAAATTTGATATTGAGAAATTAAATGTGCATTAAATGTAGCACTGTCAAAAGATTAAGATAGATAAATATATGTATTTGTATTATTTATAGATTATATATATATAATCGTGATTAGTGTCAGTTTTTTCCAAAATATAAAGCAGCCCTAAAATTATTTTTTTTATAAATTTATTGTTTTTATTCATTAAAGGAAAATATACTACAATTATTGCATATTGACTGAATGGTTTTCATTACAGGATTACATTAAATGATAAATTTTTTTTTTTGCTTTATAACATGTTTAATTTTAATTAAAATGAAGGCAAAATGCAAATAACATTTTATAGAAACTGTAGCAGCAACAGACATTTTTTATGTATTGAAATTCAAAAAAAAAAAAGCTTTTTCACATTAAACATTTCAATTAAATGTAGCGCTGTCAAACGATAAAGATATTTATACTTCATATAATATATATATATATATATATATATATATATATATATATATATATTCGTATTATTTATAGATTATATATATATAATTGTTTGACAGAACTAATTAAATTGATTAAAAGTGACCATATTTCAAATAAATTTTCTTTCTATTAATAAAAAAAAACCTCAGTTTTCTCAAAAATATAAAGCAGCTCAAAAATTTCAACACAGATCATTAAAAATACTAGAATATACTTCTGAATACTAATGAAAGACGCTGAAAATGTAGAACTTTGTATGTAGAACTGCATTTTATAACATATTCAAATAGAAAATAGCTTTTTTTAAATAGTTACAAAGTTTTTACTGTATCTTTAATCAAATAAATGCAGCCTTGGTGAGTATAAGCATTAAAGGTTAGTATAAATTAAATTTAGTGCTTTCAAGCGATTTATCGTGATTAATCACATACAAAATAAAATTATTGTTTGCCTAATATATGCGTGTTCTTTGTATATTTATTATGTATATATAAATAAATACATACACATACAGTATATATACATGTATTTACATGTCTTCATTTACATTCTTATAATTTATATTATAAATCCATTTTTTATAAATAAACATACTATACTTTTCTGAAATATATACACATGCATGTATATATAAATAGAAATATACAAAAATATAAACAGTACACAAACATATATTTCTCAACCTTTATTTTAGATTCGATTAATCACAATTAATTGTTTGACAGCTCTAATTAAAATAAAAACAGTCTAAACAAATTTTAATTGGATATATTTAAAAACAAATAGATATACAATTTTAATATGTCTTCCTGCGGGACAATAACGTATGACAAAAGCCTGGAATTGTTAAAAACAAACACTACACTATTCAGAAGTAACAAATCCAGATGTGTATCCCACTGAATACCAATAACTATGTTTGAAAGCAACGTATGAAAGAGGAAAAGTGTCCCAAAATGCCAATGGAGAGGTGAAGGAATGTAATGAATCACCAAAGCTTGTACAGTAAATACAGTCAGAGCATATTTGCTTTGAAATACGAGTGTGGATACAATGTTGAAATAATGCAACAATGTTACAATACAGATGTGCATTATTTCTGGTGATGGCTGTAATAACAGCCAATGAATCAACCTGAATGCAGTTAGTAACACAGAGCATGAATGGGTGTGTGGGAGGAGTTAACCTACGTGGAGTGCCTTTGCGAGCTTCCTCCATGGTGACGCGCTGATATGGCTTATGTTCCATTGACTCCAGCTGATCTGCATACGGAGCCGGGTATTTCAGACCCTGAGGGGCGAGAAGCATCACAGCCTTTGGGCTCAAATACCATCTCTCATCTGCACACACGCTCACATCTTCATCTCACTCACCACTGTGTTTCTCCTTAACTTCAGCGGTTTCTCACCCTCCTCTGCTTCCCCATTTGAACCGTCTCTTTTTCTCTTCCTGGACAATCTTGCTGAACCGTGGGCCTCCATTCAGGCTCTATTAAAACAACAGGAATGATGACAATAATTAAAAGGCATTTAGGTGTACTCCATCTGGTTGGTACAGAAAATACAGAAATCAATAGCAGCATGAGTCCAGATGTTGCAAAGAGTATTTCATAACACTAAGTTGCAGAAAATGTGTTTTAGGAGAACATGAAATCTGCCAAGAACATGTGCAAGTCTACTATTTTGAAATTAAATGAGAAATTAAATTGTGCATAAAGAAAATACAATGTAATCTAAATGTAATGAGAATTTGAAAAATGCATTATATTTTATTTTTTAGAAATTTCTGTTTTATTGTTTTTATTTATAAAAGAAAAAAAATACTACAATTATTGCATATTGGCCGAATGGCTTTCATTCCAGGATAACATTAAATTACATTTTTTCTTTTTGCTTTTTAACATGTTTAATTTTAATTAAAATAAAGGCAAAAGGCAAATAAAATTTTATAAAAACTGTAGCAGCAACAGACATTTTTTATGTAACCCTTAAATACGAAAAGATTGAATTAGACATTTTAAATTAAGCATGCATTAAACATGCTTTTAAGAATTATTCACAATAAGATTAAGAATACTGCATGTAGATTTAAAGTTATATATATATATATATACATACATACACACACATAAACAAACACAAATTTTTTTTTTTCATCCTGTGTTGGAAGACTGCAGAAAAGCACATTTATAAAACAGCAACACGGATTTCAACCCTTCCTCATTCCACACATTCCTTCACCTAAACACAGTGCCTTGAGTCTTATCAGAGTCAATACATGAGTGAATGAAGCAAAAGGTGAGGAATGTGACCCAAACACATCCGTTATAGCACACTCATAACTAACACATCAACTAAATACGACCCTGCTTTGAGATCTGGTACCAATAATCCAACTGAACTAAGGCTAGCTTATGTTTCAGGGCACACACTGAGAAGAAGACAGATCAGCACTTTAGGTTATTATTTCAGTCTCTTATTTAAGAGTCCGAATGAGCACACACACTATTAAGTGCAATCCCAGCTGTGCGAGTATATATATATATATAGCAAGAGTAACAAAAATAGTAATTAGTTCAGACATGGGTCACGGTCCATAATAATGCTCCAGATTCCTGGCAAGCATTGCAAGCTACTGGATTTCAATTTAGTTTTGAGATAAACATAAACCATTGGAGGAGGGGTTTTGATATATTATGAAATAACAGTGGGAGTGTCTCAAAAGTGACAGTAGTTCAACTACTCGACCAAACAGCTAACTTGAAAAATACACTATTTTGAGCTCGTTTATCAAGCAACACTTCACACCAGCTGGTTCTTCTTCATTATGTTTTGGACGCATACAGAGACACGAACATTAGCTGCTTACCCTTGAGCTGTAGGGCAGTTCTTCGCTCAGATCGTGTTCAAGAGGTTTTGAAGGTCTGTGGTTCTTTAGCTCGACGTCTGACAGCAGTCGGAAGTGTCTCGCAGTTTAAATGTCTCTGTGTTTGTGATCTCAGACCTTCAGTTCCGATTTGACAGGAGCCACAAAAGAAACTGGGATCAACTTAATTCGGCTCCAAGATGGCAGCAAGACCACACTGTTTCAAAATAAAAGTCCTACCGCAAGTTAAAAGTAGGCCATTGATAGTGTTATTATGTTCACACACACACACACACACTCTTAAATGTTTTTCGTGATTTTCATGATTTCCACCGTATTATCAGCCATCCTAGTGACTCTTTGTAACAAACAAATAAATATATAAATACTTGGACATTTCATTACATGATGGTAAATTATATAGCGATAGTATTTTCATTTTTGGCCCCTCATTTTTCATTTTTTAGTTAAGATTTTAAAGTTAAAATCATTATAATATTGTAAGCATTATAATAATTCTTTATTTATTTATTTTTTTGTTAGGGTCAGTGGTGTTCCTTTACAGACCCTTCACAGTACAAGCTCAAGGTGTCTTGTCTGGGAGAAGCGGTCATACGTGGTATCTCAGTCAAGACAAATACGGAGGTTGTGTGGACCCTTACCTAAGGTTGAACGGCAATCTCCAAAGAAAAAATAAATAAATAAATAT
>JAUCMT010000047.1:1699251-1716414 GCA_032357475.1 Enteromius thamalakanensis
GACGCTCTTCCGATCTGTACAAGCTCAAGGTAAGGGTTAAAGCCTTAAAATTATTTCATTATAATTTCTCAAATATTTGTTTTAATGTACTATTTTCTGTTAGAATTAAGTTGTGTGAAATTGTGTTAAATACAAATATACATTGTAATAGGATTAATATAATTAATTTAGTAAAAAAAACAACTAATTTTATAAAAAACTTATTCGGTAGTGTTTAAAAAACAAAAACGTAGGTTGAGCCCTGTGGAGAACTATAACATACACAAATCCATTATTTACAAAACGTGAAAAATCGTGTTGGTTGAGGAAGCAGGCAAGAAAGTAATTGTGCTCAGGCACTTTGTTAGTCGCCTACACTGGGTCCTTCGTTGCTTCCGAAGGACTTTTCTGGTTGAGTGTCCACGTGGAGATGATTAAGTCGAAACGAGAGTCATCATGCGCTCTTAAAGATGTAAAGACGGCTTCATTGTGTAGTAAGTAGTGAATGTTATTTGTATATGAGCAGGTTTTATAGTAAATGTTTACTCTTAGTGGTACGATTATGAAAATGAGGGGTGATCCCGTTTGTGAAATAGCCTGTTGAATATTTTGCATTCGTCCTTCTTCAAATATTCCCCGTTTATTTTAGTTTCTCGTCAGCTGAGATGTGCAAATAAATCTAATCACATTTAAAAATGCTTTCAGCTTGGAATTTTCTATTAAATATGCAATTAAACGTTACATTTTTGCACCACTGCTCTCGTGGTTTTAATTTTTGCATGTAAACTTCATTATTTGCTGATGATAATGATAATATTATTTATTTTCCCTTAGCATTACAGTGAAAGCACCTGGAAATGGTGGTGCACCGTGTCACGTGTTAACACCATGAGGGCCAGGAGAAACGTGTGCTTTTGAGCTCCAGGTACGAATTTACATGTTGTATAAATTTGCATCAACAGCTGATAAGTACATTTATTTTAAACGAACTAGTGAAGCTGGTACCATTAGAAGGCAAGTTATACTAGATAACTTGTCTTGCCTTTGTGTTGCCCATTCATTTCCCATATTAGATGAATGTGGTGTCAACTAAGGCACACAATAAATCTTAAAATAGCCTAATTCGTGAGAGAACACTCTTAATTGTTCCTCTTGCTTGTGCTATAACAAGAACAGCCTTCACAGTAAGCTCCATTCATGACTTAATCATTTGTGTGCATGTTTCAGCAATCATATTCTGTTATTTCAGGCGAGCAGGCCTGCAGTAAAAGACTTTAGCAGCAACATGGATGGGGTTACATGACGCCTGGTATGCAGCTATGAATATTTTCAGTTCTCTGTTTAAAAATGAGTGAAGCTAATCATGCCTTAATGTGTTACCTGTTCATTGATGCTCAGATGAATATGGTGTCAACTAGGGCAGACATTAATACATGAGGTGGCTGATGAAAGGCTTTTATATCTGTGCCTTTCAAAAGTTTCATGTTATGGACATTAACTTTTTTGATTTTTTTTTTAAAATAATGATTCATTATACTCCATGATGATGTTATCTATAAAAATGCTAATCTGAATGCATTCTGTTTTTTAATAAAGGGTCTATATTGACCAAGCAGTGATCTTACTAGTGGAGGTAAATTACCCAGCATTCAAGGACTCCAACGGTAACTCAATTTTTTTTTTTGTAAGGTAAAAGATGTTGATTTTTGAGTTCATATGTTCATGCTGTGTCCAAGTGTTTCTGTGGTTCAATATTTTTTGTTGTTCTCTTCCAGATGCTGTGAATCTACACTACATTCTTTTATAAATAAAACCTTGTGCTTAACACTGTCTTTTGTATGTGGATGGTTTAGGGTCTCTTGAAAAACAGTTGGAATGCTTTGTGCTACACCGCATAAAAAGTACATGGTCCAAACACAATTTCCACATCAGAAATGGTCTTTCCACTTTTTACTTGTGTTGTCTTTTTAGCACAAAACAAGAAGGAAACAAAGTGTTCAATTCAGACGACTTGCTCTCATTAGGGAATTGTCATTTGGTGCCAGAATGATTTGAAATGCAAACAATTGAGTGTAGAGAATCGTATTTTCTCTCGCATCCATAAGACATAACGTTCATTATTTAAATATAATGAAACCGTTTTCAATGTTTTGTTTCAGTTCAAAGCTTTTAATAAACCTTAATCACCTTAACCTTAATGGGTTAATAAACCCATTATGTTTGGATTGAGCGACGTCAGTCCACATTTCAGAGAAATATGAAATGTAGCATCTTTAGCTATCAATATTAAGCCACTGATGCTTCTTATCTATGTTTGCCATTTTGGTGTAAATTGTATTAAATCTGGTTAATGGTTGGCTAATAAAAAGTGATCTTTTTATGCATTGGCAATTGACCAACATGCATGATATCTAGTTTACACAGGATAGTTTGCATTTTCTTGCACAACTGAAATTGGCATTTTATAGGGCTGCACATAACGGGTATGAATAAAAGATAAGATAAACTTTATTTATACCTAGGAAAATTTGTTTGTCACAGACATGCTCAATGCAGCAAAAGAACAAGAAAAATATACAATAATAACAGTTAATAATAATAATACTGTATGCAATAAGCACAGTAAATAATAAAAACACTAGAATAGTGCAAATAGATAAGATAAAATACAATAACAACTATTAGTGCAAGAGCTTCTAAAAAGTGACTGCACAATAAATAAAAGAGTAGAAGCATGTAATGGGATGAAACAAGCATTCAATCAATGGCGTGTAATATTGCATGATTTGACTGAGGACAAATTAACAAGTATTAATATTATTGTTAATCCTGAGAAATCACCTACAGGGCAGTGAAGAGTTGTACAGTCTTATTGCATGTAGGAAGGATTTCCTGTGACGGCCAGTTCTGCATTTAGAGGATGGGTCTTTGCTGCGTGTGCTCTGATCCATCATGGAGGCGTGCATGGGGTGAAAGGGGTTGCCCATGATACCGAGAAGCTTCTCCTCTCAGACACCTCTGCCAGGTTCTCCAGACTGACACCCAGGACAGCACCGGCCTTTTTAATCAGCTTGTTCAACCCACTGCCCCAGCATACAGCAGCAAAGAACACAACCTTCTCCACCACGGAATGATAGAACATGAGACCCGCCTCAGTAGGAAAAGCCAACTGCCCTTTCTTAAAAACCACGTTGGTGTTCTTAGCCCAGTCCAGTTTACTGTCAATGTGTACCCCCAGGTACCTGTAACCACGTCAGCCCCTCTAATGGTGACAGGGATGTAAGGAGGAGCCACAACCAGTTCTTATATCTTTGTGATGTTAGGCTGTATTAGTTTTCTGTGCACCTGAAAAACTTGAACTGACACTGGATGACAAAAGTTCAATTTAAATGACATTCAGGGAGTTTATGTGAGCAATTGATGTGACTAATGACCATGAGCATTTCCCTGGTGTTATCACCATGTGACTAGGCAGTGTTATATGATACAGAAGACAAACCACAGTAATTATAAACCAGGTCAAGTCATTGTATTGTCTCTAATTTTATCTAACCTACTTTAATGTGATCTATATACAGGTTGAGTTGTATCAAGGGATAAAAATGGTTTCATTAAGACTAGATTGTGCAAATGTGTACTTACAAAACATTAGTAGGTGCAAAAACAAGAGAATATAACAAAGTGCTAGCTTTTATCTCAATTTTTTTTTTTAATAAAAATTCATTGTTTCTTTGTTACTCTTGCATTTTAAAATCTCAAAATCCGAATTAAGTTATTTTTAAACCTAGCAGTAATGTAGTTTAATGCATTTTATGATGTTGATAACAATATTCCCATTCAAATGTGTAAACAAGTTATATAAATAATCTAAAAGAAATCTAAATTACACTACTGACTACAGCCTTCGTCATAATTTGAAATCAGTAACACACTACAATTTGTGAGTAATCCACCCAGCGTTGCTCATTAAAATAATGATTACATGGATTTATATACATTTTATAAATGTTTTGTCTAGCTATTAAAAACAGAAACATAATAAAAGTTAAGAAATAAAAGTTTCACAACATTCTAAGAAATTAATTTAACATTATATAGTAAAGCTGAATGATACGTAAGACAACAATTTTAGAACTTATATTCTAACAGTTATTGTGTTCCTATTCCCAATTTCAATTATTCATATGTACTTTGATTCTATAGCTGATATTAGACATTGAAACCCAGATAGCACAGGAACATCTGCATGACGTCTGTTAAAGATCTCTTGATCTGGAAAGCATCTGCAGACGTCTTTTAGATGTCAATTTTTCATATATTTTCATATAATAGACATCTATTTAACATCTAAAAGGAGACGTCCAATAGGCGTATTGCAGATGAGCAAACAACCTAAATAAAACGTCTTGCAGATATAAATGCAGACAACATGTACTTCAGTGATGCTTCTTTTGAGATCACACAGTTTACTCCTAACCTACATATACGTTGTGTCACTAGAGCTAATTTTTTGAAAGTGCTGTTTTTTTTAGCTGTATGTATGCGGTTCTATAGCTGATATTAGACATTGAAACCCAGATAGCACAGGTACATCTGCAAGATGTCTGTTAAAGATCTCTTGGTCTGGAAAGCATCTGCTGTCCAAAAAATGTCTGGCAGACGTCTTTCAGATTTTTCACATTCTAAATCATCTTTAAGACATCTATTTGACATCTAAAAGGAGACGTAGACGTACTGCAGATGAGCAAACAACCTAAATAATACGTATTGCAGATGGTAATGTGACTTCAAATAGACGCCTCCTAGATGTACATGCGCTATCAGGGAATACAGGATCAACCTTCATCAAAGTTGTCCTAAAATCAAAAACAATACATATTCTTGTCTAAGGACAACTTTGATGAAATGTTTCGATCCCCTTCGAATGCTGACTACTGCATATTTAGATAAATTCTCCTCGCCTAGAGGACAAAGTAGGTAAGCGGCCCCGTTTACCCCACTCTCGTTCATCAGAATGACCCCAAGTAACTTTTTTCCACAGCTACCACCCCTCTCCGCTAGAGGGAGCGCGTTTCCCCGGGCATTCGGCGTCAATGAAAGCAATACAAAACCCTCTGTAAGGAGAGCACAGGGAAGCTCTCCGAGGAGCCACGGCATTCCTGACCAAAATAAGCTTCTTTATCACACATTTCACGCACTATCCTCCGTCTTTAACCGGCGGGGCACAGTGAAATCAGAGTATGTGCCATTAATCGCCTTTCAGACTCATCAGCTCATGGAATATTCGCGCTGATACAGAAGATTCCTGGGAACTCCGGCAAGGAATCAAAGAAAGAAAGAGAGAACGGGATTAACAAAAAAGTCAACTGGCGGGTGAAAGCGAGCACTCTGGAGGGGCATCGGGGGAGCCCCAGCGCTGGATGACCGCCGTTCACTCCTCCCCAGCGGTCTGCAATGGGGGAGACTAAAGTTATCTACCATCTCGACGACCAGGAAACTCCATACCTGGTCAAACTGCCCATCCCTGCCGAAAGGGTCACCCTTTTGGACCTGAAAAATGCCCTCAAGAAACCAAACTACAAGTTTTTCTTTAAATCTATGGACGATGACTTCGGGTGAGCCCGCCGTACATTAGTTTTCTTCGCACTTTTGCACGTATTTCTCGCTCATCTCTCTCCTTGTTGGGATCGTGGATCGACTGTCGTGATTTTTTCAGTGTCTGATATGTATTTTATTAGTTGTGTGTGTGAAAGAGAGTCTATGAGCAGTGTGTGTGTGTGCGGGGTTCAGCAGGGGTGAATGTTAGGTCCTGTTCAATTGACGACGGCATCCATTTTAAGGCTGGATTACTCTCAAATATGGCTTTTGGCCTGTCGGTACGAGCTTTGGGTGCAGTTAGTTAGTTAGTTAGTGAATGGCTGGTTATCACAGTATCTCATGAGGGAGTAGTTTAGTATCCTTTCTTCTTGAATGTTCTTCAGCGTCAGTCTAAATTACCATGACTACACAAAAAGCATTGGTTTTGGGGTTTCTTTACGCTTTTATTGTGCTCAGTTCCGGTTCCTAAAGTGTTTTCTTTTTACACAAAGGACCTCCGCGTCGTTTATGAGCGAGTATCGCCGAAACTGGACCGTTTAACTAACACTTTGAGGAATTTTCCACCTCGATTCAAAAGCACAGAAGTACAGTAGCTTGTATTTGAGCGTGCACTGCGCATGCGCCGTTCAGCGGCCATATGTCCCCTAACCCCAACATCCCCCCCAAATCATGAAAACACTCGAGGTGCGTTTATATGCAATTTTGGAGGCGTTTAACTTTATGGTGTGGTCTTGGTTATTAGCCACAGACTGCTTTTCCAAGATTTCCATCACTGCTTGGAGTCCATGTGAACTCTCTGACCTCTTATTTGGGCCTTTAAAAGCTAACCCTGTACACATACGGGATAAGTAGACCAGGGTTGCCAGGTCATGGAAATATGTGATTTTAATCCCTATATAATGGAATTTTAAATTGTACTTTAAAGCACGGAAGTAAATAAAGCAATGTTCCTTTGCGCTTAAACATATGATTAATGGGATGTTACTCATTGTAAGTGTGTTGAATGTGTTATTGGAGATAATGTGTATATATTAAAGTATAGATCAATTAAATCTGGCCAGCAATATCTCTTAATTGGCTTAAAAGTAATCTTGTTGACTTGTTTATGAAAATTAAGTAAAATTTGGTGTCGGTGGGCGGGTCGTTTTGTTTATATCTTGGCATTATTACAATATATTGTGCTTGATGGGCCAATACAGTGATTGAAGTAACTGTGAATTTTGTGAAACTCATGTATAGTGTTACCTGTATCTAACCCCTAGCTGGTGTGTTAAGTCTCATTTGGAGAGCTGGCTAGTGTTCTCGTCTTGTCTGTCTGTTGCATTAGGAGAAGGAATGTTGACTTGGAACAACTGCAGGCAGTGACTGTGGAATGCCCTGATCGCTTCAGCGCTGGCAGCTTTACAACCTTCCCCAGTGAAATATGTCGTAGTTTGATCGTCCCGTTCCCCTCCCTTTAACTCCCCTTCAAAAAGTTCATTAAAAGCTTAAAGATGTTCGTCGTTGAAGGGCAGTCTCAAATTTCTGCCAAATGGAAAGGAATAGCTCAATTGAATTAGTCTCTATTGATGTCCATCAACACAACAGAGAGTCTTTTTACACGTTTTAAACACCGTTATTGGATTAGAGTGTTTGTGAATGAATCTCTTCTGTTTATTTGTTTTTTTTTTTTTCCATCAAAATGGGTGTGTTATGTTAAATACTGGTAGTATAGAATAAAGAAATAATCTGGTTTTTAAAATATTAAGCATCTGGTGCATAGGTTTCAATAGCACAGGAAATAATATTGACTTGTCCCTTGGTTTGTAAAGGATATTTCACATGCTATACTACTATACTAATTGGGGTCAGTAAGATTTATTTATATGCTTATAAAGAAGTCTCTTATGCATCTATTTGATCAAAAATATAGTAAAAGCTATCAAAATAGTATTGCAATTAAAAATAAGGGGTGTCTAATTTAATATATTAAAAACCTAATTTATTTCTGTCATCAATGCTGCTTTTTCAGCAGTATTCAGTCTCACATGATCCTTTAGAAATCCTAATAATGTGCTGATTTGTTGCTCATGATTATTATCAGTGTAGTATTTTTTAATGATAATTTATTGTATTAGTAGAAATCCAAACTGTGAAATTAAAATCTTATTTGTCAGTGTGAAAATAATTTTTGTTACTTTCAGTTGCTAAATGAAAGCATTTCTATTAATAATAATAAGTTACTGACACACAAGTTTTGCATATGATAATTATTTATTACACGGCTCTCTGGAATGCTTGATTCTGATTGGTCAGTTGAGACATTTGCAGGTTCGTTCTTTTCAAATAATAACCGTTTCAAAGTAATAACGCATAGCCGGGACTACTTAATTCCTCCGCGCCAACAAAGATTAGCGTTTGGCGCCATCTTGTGACAAACACTGGACAACATAAGGTGCAATTTAATACTTGTAAATAACTAAAATACATTATTATATATTCATATCTAGATGTTATATATTGTCTTACTAACGTTTGAATGTTAGTCACGTGGTACTATATCATTTCGCGGAAGGATGAAAATGTTATCTAAAACAAATATGCCAATGAAATGTTTCAAATTCATATTCATGTCCAGTTTTTTTTCTCCCTTATGTGGCAAGTAGCTGTATAATAAGCGGGATAATGTAGAGGCAAGTCGGTAGTTATCGCAGAAATATTTGGGCTTTTCACCACACCACGTTATTTAACTTTCAAGCATTGCTGATACAAGTCCTGGAAGTGTAATGTTCAGGGGAAACCTGATTTGCTGTTTGCCTCAAAGGCATTTTGTATGTACATTTTTGTTGTATGTTTTACAAAGTGATTGTGGAATCTAGATGAGTGTCGTGTTACGGTCTTCTTGGTTATAAATGATGTGTGCTTGTACTAGTTTTACACATGAGCATCTGAACAAACAGGTCTTTTCATACTCAACTTTGTAGTGGTACATCTTGTGCCGCTGAGATATCTTTGAATTCATGGGTTTGGGGTCTTATCTGCTGGAGTCTCGCAGTCCTTTGTATGTTTTGTGAGCACGTGTGTGTGCATGTTTATCTGATTTATGCGTTTCTGATCCAAGCCGTCCTTTCTTTCATCTAATGGTGTTGTCTCATTTCCGTATTCTAATTTATTCCCAGACACTCTGGGGATCTCTAAAGCGGAGTTTTTTTTTTACAGACTGTGGTTGGAAAATAAGACCTGTCTGTTCTGATTTCCTTGTGTGTTTCTGCAGGGTGGTCAAGGAGGAAATCACCGACGACAATGCAAAACTTCCCTGTTACAATGGCCGTGTGATTTGCTGGGTGAGAACAGAAACACGCACACATCCCTTCCACTCCTGCGTCTTAATTCCCAGTGCTCCTTGCATAATAGAGCAGCCTTTTAATTCCTGGTCCTCTTGAGTGCTGGCTCTGCTGTATTTGTATTTTTCAAAGAGTCTGCCAGTCATTCCTGCTTAGGGTTCACTTCGGTCTAATCAAAGACTTTGGTATGCTGCACGAATGGCTCATTGATATTTAAATGGCATGCAACCACAAAAAAACTCTTTTTCATTCTGAATGACAGCATATGCAGGAACAAACACACAATTAATATGTTACTATTTAGACAAAGCAGGTTATGAAATGCCCTGCTATTTATACATTAATATTCCACGATTTACTCATGTTTACTTGACTTTTTTTTTAATGAATGAATATAAATATGATTTTAAACTAGACAGATTCACTATAATTTCCCATTCTTATTGCTCTGACCCATCATAGCAAAAGTTGTCTTGGGATTTAAAACCATTTTACTGGCCATGTATGAAGATTAGGGTATTGTAATATATATATATATAGTGAGAGATTAGTGACAGGAGTTTGTAGTACAGGTATGCTAGATTGTAATGTGAGCCCCCATATTCCTTATGTTCTTCCCTCAACTTAGACGAGTCGATGCATATCTCCTGTCCCAGTGCGTGTGTCTCCCTGTGTTAGCATTTACCTTAGCTCCATTCATTCCTTAGGATCCAAACAGGGATGAATTTGGGAACACTTCCACGTTTTCCCTATTTAAAGACGGTTACATAACTAGTTACACCAAGAAATAGGGAAAATGTGGAAGTGTTTGGTTTGGATCCTAAGGAATGGATTAGATAGGAACAGTGTGTCTCAATGATTCAGTCAACTCTTTCTTCTGAGAGACAATAATTCAGATTTAAAGCATTGTATTATACAGTACATGAAAGCTCATTTAATAATCCATAAAATGGTGTTTTCTCAATGAGAAGCAATTCTGATAAGCTAAAACTGTGTTTAATCACTTCAGGAGACTGTGAGCTGCATATCATTGTTTATGTTTTTGTGTGTCTCGATAGTTGGTGTCATCAGACGGCTCTCACTCAGATGGATGCTCGGTGGCAGAGAGTCAGTCCGAGCGGCCGCCGTCTCACGAGAGAAGCCAAGGCATTGGAGATTCCAGACCCCCGTCCTTCCAGTACGCTTTTTTCCCTACTTTGTAAAAAACCAAGCTGGCAATTAAACTCAAAACAAAGAGCATGTTCTCACAGTCTTCTGTTTCTGTGCTCTGTAACCTTCTCTGGCACACAGTCCCAAGGCTGCAGGCAGCCGGCATGGCGTGGATGATGAGACGGAGACTGATTCGGTCGTGTCACACAGAAGGGAGAGAGACAGATCGCGCAGGAAACACTCACATGAGCATTCCGGTGTGTCAACGCTCTCTTCTCACGGTGCATGTCACATTTTTATTCGTCAGAAGTTCAGATTTAACTGTAAGATTAGTTTGTGTTTGAAACAACTAAGCATTAAAATCTGCGGTAATTCATCTAGCAGGAAGGCAGAATGGCTACTCGCGGGGCGGCAGAGGCATGGATCTGGGAGGTTATGACATCTGTGACAGCCGTTCTTCCCTCATGAGCAGTGAACTGGAATCAAGCAGCTGCTTTGACTCGGATGACGGCTCCACTAGCCGGTGAGTCTCACAGCATTTGTTCGTTTTCAAACTACAATGTGAGGTTTTTCAGAGCTCTGGCTAAGACAGGCAGGTTTAGGTAATCATAGTTGAGATTTTGGTAACATTTTATTTTGATAGTTCACTTTAGACATTCTACTATCAGAAAGTAACTACACATCAACTACAGGCATGAAAATCCCTCACCTCATGGGCCATCCACTGACATCCAGGGTGCTATTATTTCCTGCGGGACAATCCGCGTGAGGGGAGACGACAGGGTGTATGTGTCACCAAAGGCTTAGGGGTTGTTCACATGCAGCGCGTATTTTGCCCACAAGCTTTTTATTTTCAACAGAGCCGCGCAGTTTAAAATCCAAAGCAGAAATGATTTTGTAACTAGTAACCGCAGACGCTACAGAAGCATGAGCATACCCTTAAGAGAGTAAGTTACATTTAATGCTAAAGTATCATTAACGCTAATACAAACATTATTTTAGTGTGTTAGAGCAGAACGAAGCAGCTCTGGTTAAACAGCTGGATGCTGGGTTGAAATGCAGCTGGATTTGGTCGTGGCTTCAACTGGAGGGCAAGGTCTCAGTAAAAGGGCAAGGGGTGTCCTTTTATTTAAGGGATGTACATTAGTCATATGACAGCTGTCAATACAGTATTGTTTCAGAACCTGTGCTTGGCTTATTATTCCATTCAACTTATTTGTTGATGGTATGTTTTTCGATAATGGTAGAATATATGTATTATGTTGATTTCTTTGCCCTTGGCTGTTAATTATGATGGAAGAATACACAAGTTAAGTTACAGCATGTCCCCTAATGAGGCCGTAGTATTTATTCTCTGGGAGTCAACCCACCTCCTGCCAAATCACCCCTCGAGCACCCTTCTCACCTTTTTCACCCCTGACCCATTTTCATGCCTGCAACTAACAGCCAACTATCAAACTATCTGTTTATAATCATCTAACACTTTATTTTGAGGAGTCCACAACATACTGCCTTTGAAAAACATTGCAAAGATGCATACATTTACTCTATTCACCCGAACAGTCTGCAGGTAGTTACAAAGTTGGTTAGTCTAATGTCTAAAGGACTAAAGGAGCTCGCCATCCCTGGTCTCAAGTGTAACTGAGATTTAAAAAAAAAGGTTTAAAATAAATATTTATTAATATTACTGGTAAGGTTTGTGAATCCTGTTTTGTAAGAGATGTGTTTTTATTGTAAATAAAAAAAGATGAATGTTTTAAGTGTTGTATAGGAATGTGCAATAACAATTAATCACGATTATTTTGCTTAAAAGCATTATCATGGTTATTGTTATGTCAGATCTTGGTTGGGTTGTGGGATGGAAAATATTGTGTGGTCAGTATAAAATGGAAGTCTATGGAATGTGAAAACAACAAATGTGTGCGTATATGTGCATGCATGGTTGCCAGGTTGGGGAAATTCTACGATTAACCAACCACTGGGAAGAAAATGTATCGATTTTAAAAAAGCAGCTCTGATTGGGGAGTTTAACTCTTGACATCTGGCAACCACGCAAGCTTGTGGAGGCTTGTAACCAATGCAAGATAAAGCAAATGCCAAACATGAACAATGAAACATTTACAGGATAAACAAACGGTAATGATGAGGGTGACGCAGTCTTCATTTCTGCATTTTGCTTTATTAAT
The DNA here is from genome assembly GCA_032357475.1 of Enteromius thamalakanensis. Classification (NCBI taxonomy): domain Eukaryota; kingdom Metazoa; phylum Chordata; class Actinopteri; order Cypriniformes; family Cyprinidae; genus Enteromius; species Enteromius thamalakanensis. The sequence goes on from JAUCMT010000047.1 coordinate 1,711,487, forward strand.
TCTTTCTGATTCCTACCCCTAGTGATCAATAATGTTTTATATTGCCCGTGACTCAAAACAAAATGAATTGGAAAGCTCATGTAATCACCATATTGTGACATCCGTTCTGCAGTTTCAGCAGTGTTACGGAGCAGAGCGGCTCATCCAGGCTGATGAGAAGACATCGCCGGCGGAGACGCAGACCGAAAGCCCAGCAAATGGAGAGGGTGAGACAGCAAGCAGAGCTCTTAAGTGTCTATATATGACATACGAGACATACTGAACCGTTGTCTTTCTTTCGTCAGTCTTCATCTTTCAGTAGCATCACTGACTCCACTATGTCGCTGAATATCATCACTGTCACTTTAAATATGGGTGAGTCAGCATTACACGGCTTTATTTCTTTAAATTCTGATTATACGAAGAATAAAATACAAAGTGCTTTAATTGCAAAAAAATGCTTTTCTAGCTTAGATTTTTTTGTCTTGTTTTCAGTCCTAATATTTAATAGACAAGTAAAAAATATTGTTGTTTTCAGAAAAAAACAGCCAAAATTAAGTATGTTTTTGCTAGAGACAAGCAAAATGATCTGCCAATGGGGTAAGCAAAATAATTTCTGTTTGAAATAATCTTATTTCCCTTATGTCACTGGCAGATTATTTAGCTTGTTCTAAGTAAAAACTCACTTAACTTAGATAAATTTTTTTTTTTCTAATTTTAAAATATTCAAGACTAAAAATCTAAGCCAGAAAAGCATTTTTTGCAGTGCTATTGCTTTAATAATTTAATCATACAGCACAAATTTCACTTAAAAAGTCACTTTTTTTATTTACTGATATAAGAACGAAGCATGATATTATAGATATACATATTATTAAAGTCCACTAGTTGCCATGAGTCTCTCTTGCTTTACCTCTTTTAGAGAAGTATAACTTCCTGGGCATCAGTATCGTGGGTCAGAGCAACGAGCGCGGTGATGGAGGCATCTACATCGGCTCTATAATGAAGGGCGGAGCGGTGGCGGCCGACGGGCGGATCGAGCCGGGTGACATGCTGCTGCAGGTGAGGACTGGATGAGGACGTGTTCAGGAGAGGAATCTGACACAGACGCTGGTTGTAACCGTTCAGATTTTGTTCTTTCTCACAGGTGAACGACATCAACTTCGAGAACATGTGTAACGATGATGCCGTACGAGTGCTGAGGGAGATTGTGCATAAGCCTGGGTGAGTCGTATTACAAAACATTCATGTTATATGGGATGTGTTTAGCTTATCAACAAGAGTGTGTTAACAGCTGCACCAATTATGTTTTTGTAGACCCGTGTCGCTTACTGTGGCCAAATGCTGGGACCCAAACCCAAACAGTTGCTTTGCTTTGCCAAGGAGTGAGTTCATTTTTTCACTCTCACACACATAAATGCAACATAAGATAAACGATCCTCAGCAGAGACAGTAAGTTGTGTTTGTTCTTCTCGGAGAAGGGAATAAATGACTACATAGTCATGTCACAAATGATTCCTATTCGTAAAATTTCAAGCTTTCTATTGATTTCTATAAAATACATTCAAATAGAAAAGAGTTGTGTAAAATATTTCAGAATAGTAGTTTTTATTTTTAATTAAACATCCTTGGTGAATGTTAGAGACCTTTTATAAAACAACATCAAATCTTACCGCAAACCCTTGTAAGGTATTGCGTAGGTATATTTAAATCATAAGATGATTTGCACTGTAAAAATGGCTTTTGGTAAAAAGGATCTGAAGTGCTGCAAAGTTTACAGCCGCTACGATGTACTTTTAGTTTGATCACAAGGGTTTAGATGGTTCTTGATTTCTAAAGGAACTCAAATTTGCCTTTTCTGTACTGCTTTGTTTCCTTCTGTCCCAGGTGAGCCCATCCGGCCCATTGACCCTGCAGCCTGGGTGTCCCATACGGCAGCCATGACGGGTGTCTATCCTCCCTACGGCATGAGTCCCTCCATGAGCACGGTCACCTCCACCAGCTCTTCCATCTCCAGCTCCATCCCAGAGACAGAAAGTAAGATATCTTCACTCATGTTGCCACATTATGGCACGCAATTTTAAATTTCTTTCTACATTTTTACTCTAAAATTCATCCTACGACAGTTGTGTTACAGACATGAATTATCCCTTACATTTTTGGGGCTTGTACGTAAAGTTGTTCTATTTATTTCTAAGTGATCAGACTTAATAATTGACCGAGCAGATGACAAAACGGGTAAAAAAAGTCCTACCGACTCACATTAAGAGTCATATTTAGATATTTGGGTGTGGAACGTGAAACATGGGAGGTCCTGGTTTCTGGCCACCAGGCAGATGCTATGTGTTTCGTGCTTTTTAAACCGCATGTTGTTCTTCTCGCAGGATTTGATGACTACCACCTGTCCATCCACAGCGACATGGCAACAGTTGCAAAAGCAATGGCCTGTCCAGACTCAGGACTGGAAGTTCGAGACCGAATGTGGCTGAAGATCACTATAGCTAATGCTTTCATAGGTCAAGACACACTTTTTAGTGCTTATAATTACCAAAGATGTTTTAAAATGATAGTTTGTATCAGTTAACGTTTATAATTTTACCTGTATGTTATATGAGTTAACATGAAGCAGTTTTATTACCATATCACCCCTACTTTAAATGTTAATGAGTGAAAAATGAAGAATGAAAAAGAACGAATTGATTTTGTCTATTAATAATTGATTGGGTATTTTGATCACAGTTTGCTTATTGCTGTAATTGTATTTGAATGACAGACAGCTGGAGCAGAGGGATTGTTGTTGATTATTGTATGGTTGGTAAAGATGTATTACTGAGATAATACCTCAATGTTATAACTCGATCTTGCAGTAAAATGAGAGATTTATATCTGCGTTCATTTTAGTGCAGCGGCCAAAATTCAGAATCCAGTCTTAACAGATGGGTAGAACCAATTCACCCTCCTGCATTTATATTTTTGATTATTTTTACACTCCTATAATTTGAAACATCACTATAGGGAGATTATTTGATGGAGTGTGTGTATGTAATTTGTGCATATGTGGTCTTGCAGGCTCTGATGTGGTTGATTGGTTGTTTCATCACGTGGAGGGGTTTGCAGATCGCCGCGAAGCACGAAAGTACGCCAGCAACCTGTTGAAAGCCGGCTTCATCCGCCACACAGTCAACAAAATCACCTTCTCAGAGCAGTGCTACTACATATTTGGAGATCTTTCCGGCAGTAAGTACTTTTACCACTACAGTTCAGCCACAAATGAGAGTTTTAGCAACCTGTGGTTTGAATATCCGACAAGTGATTTGAAAGCTGTGGTTTTAAATTTCTAAGCAAAAAAAGAGCATCATATGGCATGGTTTTAGTAGCTTATTGTGTTCTAGAAATGCCCACTTAACAGCTAGACACACTAAACCAATAAGAAGAAACTAGCGTTGACAAAGGCCACATGGATGGATGCCTTCAGTGTATGTAAAAGAGCAGCTCAGAGATTCTTCTAAATATCTCCTGTTGTGCTCAGAAGGACATTGTTAATGTATATAATAGAATTGTCATTTTTCAGCTTATTGTTTAACACTATGGTAAACTGCATTCTTTCAGTGTGCACTAGTAAGGGCTATTTGGATTTGAGTTGTTATTCCAGTTGTTCAGTATATGAAAAAGGTCATTGTCTGTTTGATTATGTAGTTATATAAATATTCCAGTGCTATGTTTAGTGTGCGCCTATCCATACAAGGGAAAATTATGTTTCTAGCTTACCAGAGGCGAATGCTTCCTTTCTCCCAGTGAACATTTAGTAATCTCTATCAATATTAGTGTTCATTTGTCACCTGCTTTTTTGATTTAGTTTCAGCCCTGTGTCAAATGTCGTTTCTAGCTAACATATTGAGTCAATCTGTCTTGTTTTGGTTTTACCTCATCTAGTTTATTATATAGTTATTAATATAAACACACTCTCTAAATTATAAAAACTGGTCAAACTGTAAAGCTTCTCTCAAAAGTTAAAACACTGACAATAACTCCAAATTTGTATTCATGTCCTTATATTAAAACAACAAGATGATTTTGTATTGTAGCAGGTGGCATAGTTTTTTCTCGTAGTATATATTGTTTGTTTTCAGATAATCAGTGTAGAAGAGAAAGCGTGCACATGGTTTCCAGGTTGCAAAAATAGAGTAAAACACAGGGCAGAAAATGTGTAGAAAAGCTTTGATGGGGGGATTTCATGACACCTGGCAACCCTATGAAAACTCGAAGAGGTTGACATTTTCTTCTCCTCCTTTATTTGGAAATATAAAGTAATTGTGGATATAGTTATTTTAAGTACATTTGACTTTATTTTTGTCTGGACTATATGGAGTTAGTGTCTAAAGATGTTAGTGTGATATCAACTTAGTCTCATTCAGTTTTCCATCGTGCCGTCATTCTTATCAACATGCCTGTGTTTTATTGTAGACATGGCTCATCTCTCTCTGCATGAAAATGACGGATCCAGTGGAGCGTCTGATCAGGACACTCTAGCTCCATTGCTTCACCCTGCTGAAGCTCCCTGGCCCGCTGCGTTCCCCTACCAGTACCCACCAGCCCATTCCCTCCCGGACGCAGCTCACAGCTACTCTGAAGCCGGTGGAGGCAGCGCAGGCAGCCAGCACAGTGAAGGTGAGTCACCTCGAATCAAACTGCTGACCCTTGACTGCAAATTTCTTTCTGGTGGACGAGTCGATAATTTTAAGCATTAGTTGACAAATCGCCCATTTATTCATAAATCACTTAAATAATAATAAGCACCTAAGCACATTATGTCACGTGATTATGTCATGTGCGTGAAATTCAAGCACTCGCGAGCATGAAATGTCATCTGCGCAGTTCAGCACGCATCCAAACTTTAGCTCTGGTCGCATCGCGGGGAAACGAAAACAACTCTTTTGTTTTGTTGAAGA